>JASSUY010037066.1:0-43526 GCA_032466535.1 Forpus xanthops | reverse complement strand
GTCCAACCCGGCCTTGAACACTGCCAGCAATGGAGCATTCACAACTTCCCTGGGCAACCCATTCCAGTGCCTCAGCAGCACCAGCAGTGAGAAGCAAGGATAAAACCAGGCAATGCTGTGCAAAGGCTGTAAAAGAGCTAGTGTTGACCTGCAGGAACCACATGGGTCCCTGTGGGTGCCTAGCAGCAGCGGGAGGCCCACCTGAGCTGAGCCTCCCAATGCACAGAGCTGTGGAGCTCTGCCTGCCCAGTGCAGGTGGGAACATGGGGAATGGTGAAGCTCATGGCAATCCTCTTGTCCTCTCAAAGCTATCTCTGCATGATGCTGCCATGCTGGGGCTGTGGCTCACAAACACACAAGCTCCCAGCCTAGAGTAGGGCATCTCTCCCAGTGCTCCCAGGACACGGCATTTTGGAGGGTCCTGGACTCCTTAGTCTGATCCCAGTTCCCCTCCAGACTGCTGAGCTGTTGGGCATGGACTTTGTGAGGAGTCCTGGCTAAAAGCAGCTGGCACTTCCTCCTGCCTGCTACAGAATGATGAATGAGTTGTGTTTGCTGGCTGAGTGGAGCTGTTCTTTAATAGCTCACTTGCTGTGCGTGGTCTGTCTGCGCTGGCAAAGGCAGGCAGGGAGCAGGACTGTCTCCCTGGCAGCGACTGGCCAGCGAGCTCCTGTGCTGTCCTGCTTTACCCGTGGAGATGGAGCTCACCGTCTGGGTACATCTCTCAGCGATCAGGTCTGACAGCTCTGCTGCTCCCCCTCCCAAACCCGCACTGCAGGCTGACAAGATCCCCAGCGCTCCTGCCTGAGCAATGGGAAGCCCCAGAGGACCTGGCTGGCAGGTTGTCTGCAGCACCCAGGGGGGAGAAACCTGCTGTGCTTCTGGGTACCCCAGCCCAGGCAGCTCTCCCTTCTCCATCCCTGATCCTCCTCCATCTTTCCCCTTTTCCCGCAGACACCACAGCTGATCCAGGCTTAACTTGTGACACCCCCTTAGAGTGGCTTAGGGGAGGGGAGGGCAGTGCCTACCTAAGATGGCTGGAGGAGCTTTTGCAGTCCCTGCACTGAGATCAGCCCTGGGTTCACATATCAGAATGGAGCATTGCACAACCAAGTCGAGCAGCCCTGTTGCAGCCCCTGGAGAGAAGCTATTTTTGTCTTGCCATTTACTGAATGGCAGTGCTGAGAATGGCTCAGAAAGATGGAAGAACACGACTCCTCTGGGTGGAAACCGTGCAAGGCAGAGCAGGCCTTGAATCTATATGGAAACGAATCTCTGCTTCCTCATCCCTGAGCAGAGAGAGGGATCCTGGCGTTAGGCAGCCCTCAACTTGTTCTGATGGGGAGGCAAGTACCCCTTATTTGTATGGGGCAAGGATGGGACTGGTATAGGGGCTATGCTCAGAGCCCACATCCCTCCCAGGTATGCTGCTATTCAAATCCTTAAGGGAAGAATGTCTCACCTCTGAATGGGACAGGAAGGTGTAACACGGAAGTCCCAAGCATACCCATGTGCCTGCCAGCACATCCCTATAGTGGCAGGAGGAAACCCACACAGCTGCAGGCTGATGGAGGTTAATGAAGGGGCTAATTATCCCCCACCGCAGACAATTAGGGCTTCATTAGCACGGGAGGTGGTAGGTGGTCGCTGAGCTGGAGTTCCTGAAAGGGTGGGAAGGGGACGTGCACACCCTGCAACTGCTGGGGGCCTCCGGGGATTCACCGGCCGGTGGTTGTGCTGCGCTGTCGGGGCAGCTGCGCTCGTAGCTCCCCGAGGTGGACCTGGTGCTGCTCTGGATCCCTTCCCATCTCCAGGCTGTCTGGAGTCCATGGCTCCCTGCTCAGCACATCACCGCAGCTCTGCCTCCTCCCCAATTTGGGCAGCCTCTCTGACTGTCAGGGCATTGGCATAACCGGAAGAAGCTGCCACTTGGCTGAGGGAAAGTGTCTGGTTGACGTCCTGGTGGCGGCAGTTCCTTCCTGCTACCCATCATCTGCCTGTGAAAATCCAGCAGCTTCCAACCTGCAGCCCACACAGAAGCGGGGGCATCTCTGGGGCCTTCTGGCAATGAGAGGGCTGTGGGTGAGTGTTAAGGTCTTTGTTCTGTGATGGAAGGAGTGCCATGGAGTTCTGTGTGTAAGGAGCATCCGGGAGCAGAAGAAAGAGGGCAGACTGAAGAATGGAGCAAGGAAAGCAGCTGTGCTCCTCCATGGCGGGCAGCAAGGACTGGTTCAGCATCATGTAGGATGCTGGGTGCTGAGCCCAGGACTCCTGGCTTCCAGATCAGAGTTGTTCCTACACTTCCCTGGGCAGCAGGAGCTGAGCACTCCAGCTCCACAGGATTGCAACTCCCTTCATTTAACCTACTCCTGCAGGCGTATAGGAGCCTCAGTGAGCAAAGGCCCGGTCCCGGGGGCACAGCTGGCACTGCACCAGCTGACCCTAAGCTCACTGCATGGGTTCTTTGCATGCCGAGGTGCACTTGTGTGTGTGCAGCAGCTTGTGCATCCACAGGCTGGTGCTGCCCCGGCATCCCTAAGTGCCGGAGCAGTTCAGACCCTGGGGTGCGACTGTCACCCCTGCTATTTTTCCCCGTGGTAACTGAGATGGCAGGGTCATAGGTTCCGCTTTTGGGGCACCTTGTCCCGGTCTGGTGGCCGAAGAGACCTGATGACACTCGGGGGGGCCTCGCTGCCCACCAGGTGGAGCTACACCCCACGTTTTGCTGTTGCTGGAGAGGCCCTGAGGCAACTCTGTTTTCCTGCTGCCTGTTTTTTCCTGCTCTAAGGAGCCATTCTGGCCTTCCCCAGCCCCCAGGTAGTGCACACATGAAAGATAAGCATGCATGTTCTGTCCACATGCTCTGGTGACAAGTGCTGATCCTCGCTGATTCCACCTGCCCAGTAGCACAGGGAAGTTGCCTGTTTACAGGTCGACAGTAGATTTTGATCCAGTGTTTTGGAAGCTTTCTCCTCACCGCCACACAAGGGAGACTCAGAACATTGGCCTCGGTGGTGTTCTGGCCTCATATTTTTCTGGTGCTTGGAGCTGACTGCATTTACTGCATAGATGAGGATGGAGTCATTTCCAGCCCCTGCCAAGCTCTCCCTGTAAAGCAGATCCTATCTGTGCCAGCTGCATGTGGGTCCCCAAGGACTTTTGACCCTCTGGAGCTGCTGCAGGCCATGCCACCAGCTCTCCTGTGCCTGTTGATGGGATCCCAGGCTCTGCGGTCCTGAGGTGGGGATGCATCTGCTCAAGCACTGCAGACCTGTGAGATGCAAAGGGCTATGAGGGTAAATCCTTCAGCTGACTTCTCACTGCCTCTATGGGGCTTAGCTCAGGGCTGCTGAGGACTGGCAGGCTGAGATTCAGCTGCCCTGTACCTTAGCTTGGATCCAGGGATAGGTGTTTCTGTGCTGATACTGTGCTAACTCCAGGGAGCCAGTCTGAGACCCGGCAGCCTCTTCTTACAGCCCTAGACCTGCCCCATGAAGTTGGGACCTGGAAGACCCCCTGGTCAAGCAATCCACTGCCTTTCCTAGCCCCTTTTCTCCCCTGATGCTTGCCAGGTCCATGCAGGTATTCCATCATAGGCCGTCCCTCCTCTCTGTGGCACCCCCATTGTGTGACAGGGGCACAGGAGCTGGGCAGGCAGGGTGCTGGAGAGGGTCTGTTGGCCCCTCCTGGAGGAGGGTCTGCTCCTTGCCTGGTGGGATGCTGTCAAGCCTGGTCTGCAGTGGAAGCGAGGGAGGCAGCTGTACAGGAAATAATCACGGCTTGTTCCAAGATTAAATCACTGGCGGGAGCACAAGAGAGGATAAAAGGAGCCGTCTGTCGTTAGAGGGAATATTAACCCGGCAGCAGGCCGGGAGGGGGAAGAATTTTATTCCCTACACTTGCTGGCTGCCAGCCCCGCTGTGCAGGCAGGGCTCAGCACTGACAGCATCTCTCAGCAGGACATGTGCCCTCCCTCCTCATCTCAGCCCTCAGCACAGGCCCTCCTCCCTCCCTCCCCTGCTCGAGGGAAGGATGCTGCTGTGAGGATCCTTCACGATTCCCAGAGAAGTGGGGAAACCGAGGGAGGATTATGCTGTGTATCTGGTACTGCATGGAAATACCAAAGCACTCGGTCTCTCCACATGTTGCTGTTGCTCTGCCCAGTCCAGTTTCTCCGGATGAGCTCAGTGTGGCACAAAAGGTTCTTGTTTGGTCTGGCCCTTATCTGGGACCTGCTTCGAGGTCCTTCAGCACAGGAGCTGAGCAGGTGGGGCCAAGGAGCAAGGGAGAGGGCAGAGGGAAAACAAGAAACCAGCTGCAAAGGGGTGAGCCGGCAGGGAGATAAGATAGAGGGAGAAATGCAAAATATGATGGGTGGCAGGCAGGAGGGAACGTGGGAAACTATGGAGCACCTTGAATCAGCCCAGCTGGGAGAGACACTTTAAGGAGACAGGACCTCTGGGGGTTCTAACCAGCTGTAATGACAAGCTCTCAACACCACTTCTGACCCCTTGCTCTTAGCCTGGGACCTGTTCTCAGGTCCGGGAGTAGCTGTGGTGGGACACCAAGTACCCTGTGCCCTGGTGACCCTCAGCTGCTCCGGGGATACTGCATGGGGACTGAGCACAGCCTTGGAGAGCTGATGGGAGAAGAGCTTACTTCTGGCTCCAGGGATGTGGGGATGGGGACACCTTCCCTACAGCCCAGCAGGGCAAAGGCCATGCTCTGGCCAGGTTTGGTAGTCCCCCTCCTGCGCCTGGCAGGCTGTCCCAGTCCTGCTGCAGTGGAGAGGAAAGCCATGCTCATGGGCCGGCTCAGGGCTGCGGTTTATGGGCTCTCCCGTGCCAGGATAAACAGACCCATGGGGGCTGGGGTTTGCAGTGAGTGGTTCATGAAAGCCTGCAGGCCTGCGCCTAGGGCTTCCTTCCCTTTGATGAAAGAGTCCCAGCGGTTTCCTAAGCAAGATGATTCCAGTTCCTTTCCCCTCATCCCCTTTCTTTCCCCCCAGCCCATTCCCTCTCCAGCTGAGGCCTGGAATGAGAGAAGAAGATGAACTATCTTTGGCTGCCTCTTCCAGCCTGGTGGTACCCCACAGAGCCAAACCCTTCCGTGCAGGATGAGGCCAGCGGTGTTCAGCCATCACACATGGGGATTCCCAGCTGCATGCAAACTGCCTGAGCATGGCCTGATTTTGCCTGAGCAAATTTCTTTATCAGCCTTCTTCCTCTCTAGGGAAGTCATCTGAGAAAGGCCAGTGCTGTTGCAAGCAGCAAGGCAGTGATTTCTCCCATCAACACAGCTGATGAGGGGACCAGACCCATCGCAGAAACACATATTGCATCCTTAGTATTCAGAGGCAGTGCTGGCAGCAGCAGTAGGTGCTGCTTGTCACTGCCTACCCCCTGGGCCCCATACCTGATATTCCTCACTAAGGAGAGGCTCCCATGGCACCAGCTCCATGGTACCAGGGATGGGCTGAGATGTACGGGTGGTTTGCACATGCATTTGTCCCACAGCATCCCCAACAGCTCTCCCCCACTCCAGACAGAGAACCTGGAGCGGATGGAAATCCTCAAAGCTCATCCGGAGCCTGGAGATCTCTGCAGGCTCACACCTGGGGAAGGTTTGGCCTGGCTGCACGTAAACCCCAGTGAGCAGCCGTTGCCAGGATGCTGCAATTTCCAAGCCAACATCAAAAGAAGCTGGGGATTGGCTTGTGAACGCTCCCACACAGCACATCCCCTGTGTTTTATGAGTGATATTTTACAACATAAGTGCTGCTATATTAAGCCACGCATCTAACTGGAAAAACAGGAGATGGCGAGGCAAGCACAGCTACCTCCATGCCAGCTGCTTTAATGCTGCGTAAGCAAGTCCTTCTGCTCCGGCTCTCTCCTACCTTTATCTCCCTGCCCAGCCCCACTCTATGAAGGCAAGAGGCAGGTACGGGTGTCTTGGGCTTTGGGATGGGGTGTTTTCTTACCTGATACAGCTCTGCTTCCGGGGTGGGCAGGAATGGGGCTAGTTTCCATGTTTTAGGGCAAAATCCTTACTGGTAGCAGGATATCAGGGAGGTTGCAGGGGGTGTTTGGCTTCAGTGGGGGTCTTTCAGTTCCTGAGCAAAGGGAAGGCCAGTCTTAGAGCGTGTGAGGAAGACCACCCCTCCTCACCACGGAGCAGGGGAAGGGGGAAAGGGTCTCCTTCCTAGCAGCCCCAGAAGAGGCTGCTCACTGCCTGTGCTTGATCTGCACTGGCAACTGTGGCATCCCTGCACCTAGCTGGCTGAGGTGCTGCCCTGCTCCTCCTGCAGTCCTGAGGAGCAGGGGGAAGTGGAGGACTTGGGCCACAAAAGCACCCTGGATGGGCCCTGCTTTTATTCCTTGCAAGCCTCTGGGGTAAGGGTTTACACAGGGAGGCTGGGTTTTTCAAGAGCACCTACTATCCAACCCTGGCTTCCATCCCTCTCTCTCATCCATGAGGATGGACACAAAGAGCGTGGCTGTGCTGTGGCTTACCTGGGGACAGTGGAGGGAGCAGTCCTTGGCAAGCCAGGACCCTTGCAAGAGAGCAGTGGATTTGATTTATGTTCCTGACATTTCTCTCCCAGTCGGGCAGAGCTTTTAATAAAGAGTGAGTGATTTATGGCTCCTTTTAAGTGGGAAGGAATGTTACCTAAGGCAGTCTGCCCCCCAACACCCCCGCCTCGCTGTCTTACTAAACCCCCAGCATCTGGGCTAGGAGGATGGGAACAGAAACTGCCTCTGCCCCCATCTTTCCCCAAAGCCCTCCCCACAGCCAAGGTGGCCCAGCATCCTGCCCTGCTCCTGGCAGCAGCCGCTCTATCTCTGCCCGGGAGTGCCCTGGCACCCCAGGAGGAGCAGTGCAGTCTCCCCTACAAACTGCCCCAGGCCTCTTCAGTGGGGCAATGTGCAGCCCACGTGCCACCCTGCATGCAGCAGTGATTCAAGAAAAGCTTCTGCCCTAAGACCCCTCTGTTCCCCTCTGCAAGGACCCCTGTGGTTGCTGGCCTGGCAACAGGATGACAGCTCCACAGCAGTTGTCATGGTTACTGGGTATTAAAGGATGTGGGCATGAGCATTTCCCAGTGACGAGCAGATCTAGAAGGAAGAGGGCTGCCCTCAGCTTACCCAGGTCCAGCCTTCCCAGAGTGCTTGCCCATGGAGCCACCTCTCATCTTGTTCTCAACCCCTCTAGACCCCGAGCCAGCACTGGTCAAAGCCACCCAGGGGTGGCAGCAGCTTGCAACTAAAGGGGCTTCTTGAGGCCTAAAATGGCACTGGGATCTCCCAGAGCAGATAAGCAAGGGGACATGTTTCCCCCCCACCCCTTCCCAGCCCTGCTGCCTAGAGAGGATGGAGAAGGCCACAGGGCTCTGGCACATGGTGGCCAGTCCTAATGGAAGTGCAGAGGAGACTCAGGACCCTGCCAGCCAGCCCCTTTCCCCTCTGGAATAGGCTAATGTGTGAGGACAGGGGATAAGAGCAGGGGCGGAGGGAGCATCGCCCAGACAAAAGCCTCCCCAAGAGGCTCCCAGCTGCTAATGAAGATAAAGTGCCCGGTTCCTTTTCTTCTCCCAGTGAAATCTGGTGGCTAAGGGGGAAAAAATGCTTTCAAGTGTATTCATCTATAACATGGCCTGGGAGGCAGGGATTCCAGCAGCCAGAGCGGCAGCCAGCTGAGACACTGATCTCACACTTCACACACGTGCACACACACGCATGCATGTGCAAACACACACGCACAACCGTGCAGGCTGCACGCAGCGTGTGTGAAACACCCGCAGAGCACACGCGCTCGTACACTGACATCAAAAGCCAGGTCTTTCTCTGCATCAAAACCGCAACCGTAGGTGAAGGCATGTGTTGAGCAAAACACCCCCTGCCCACACAGAGCGCCCGCGCCAGGCTGCCAGATCCCACACATGCCCTGAAACGCACATGGCAAACACAGCACAAACATGGGTACAGAGCATGCCAAGGGTGCCTGCCTGGCATGGGCACGTGTGCACACGCACGCACACACATGCACACACGTGTGCATGTGTCCTTCCCCCATCCTCAGGCCTGGTGGACATGTGAACACAACTGTGTAGTGCAGCCATGGTAGGAGAGGGAAAGTGATGCCCAGCAAAGTCCTGAGGGTGGAAGCCCTTGGGCATCACTGCAGTGTTTCTGTAAGTATGCGAATAAACCTCATTGCTATTGATGTATGTGAGAGGCAGGGTAGGGGGACATGGGCTAGGGCTGTCCCAGATCATGGACAGGTGGACTCCCACTCCATCACACCCATGGGGTCTATCCCCAGCCCTTGCTGAGCCTGCTGTCCTATGTCACAGCCGTTGAAAGTTTCCTTAATCTTCATCTCAGCCAAGATCTGCAGTAGAGTACAGCTGCTGCTACCTGCTTGGGAGCTGCTCCTCCCTGACACCCTTCCACATGCCTGGATCAGGCATGCCAGGGTCAGTGGGGCTGTATTTCCAAAGTGCCCATCAGCAGGCTCTCTGGGAAGGATGCTTTACAGACCTACACTAAGTTAAACAAAACCAGGGCTGTTCTCTGCCCCTGAGGACTTCTGCCATGGACCAGCCCACCTTCAGGCTGTGAAACACATACTGCAAATGGACAGCCTGTGTGCCAGATCCTGCTGGGGCTGTCCCTGACCCAGGCTAAGTCCTTAACCACAAATTAAAATTGCCTGGTTCAGTGCAAGCTGGCCCAGGTCAAAAGCACACCAGGGCACTGCTAAATATTCCCATGGGCACAGTCCCTCTACTGTGCCTGGGAATGCCCTGGGACTGTTTTACAAGTGCAGAGGTAACCAGAGATTCCCACCTCCTTTCCTCCAAAGGCTTTGAATTAAATGGCCCATTTACAGCAAGTCATCGGCGGAACAGAATCATAGAAGAGTTAGGGTTGGAAAGGACATTCAGATCATCCAGTTCCAACCCCCCTGTCATGGGCAGGGACACCTCCCACTAAACCATGCTACCCAAGGCTATGTCCAACCGGGCCTTGAACACCACCAGCGATGGAAAAATTAAAAACTGAACAGCATGTGGGGAGGGGGAGCAGCTCCTCTCCAGCACATCTGGCAGCTAAATATACCCCCTAGGCCCATTGAGACCCTCCAGGCAGCAAAGTATTTGCTTGCAGCTCCCCAGGCAAATAGAGGTGCTGAAGAGAGAGGCTGGACTCGGCCCTGCTGACACCCTCCTGCCCTGTCTCAGCATCATGTTTGGGCTATGCCTAACTAGACCCTGCTGGCTTGATGTGATCAGCTACCATATTGTTTTGGCATGAGGGCTGAGAAGAAGTGTCCCTCACCTCCAGGGCAGGGTGAAGGGGAGCAGGGCTGCTGGAGGTAGCTCTGTTACCATTGTCATGGCCAACTGGGGCAGGTAGGCTGCCATTCCACTGCTGACAGCCAGCTCCTTGGTACCCCCCTGCTCCTGGGTATTAATACATACAGGTCTGCATGGCTGGGGCTGGGAGAAATTAAAAATAGCTGGATAATTGCACATACACCCCCTCAAGCAGACAATAGGAAGGGGGAAATAAAGAGACACAGCTCAGTTCTAAACGAGGGAAGGTATGGAGAAGGAAGCCTGGGAGCAGCCGGGAACCCCTCTGCATGGGGACAAGACCTCAGAGCCAGGGTCAGGAGGCTGGGGCCAGAAGATAGCGCCCTGTGAGAGGTCCCATTAGATCTCACAAGGCTGCCCGTCCACAGCCCCACCGCGAGCCCCGAGCACAGCCCCGCTCCCGGCAGTGTGAGCTGCCGGCGCTCCCTCAGCAGAGGGCAGTGGATGCACACGCACACGTATGTACACCTGTGCTGCACACCCCGGCACACACATATGGGTGCCCAGGACACGGGGGACACAGCGCAGGGAGCTGCTGGATGGTCCTCATGTTGACAGCTTGCTGGAGGAAGAGCCTGGTACCCCTCGGGAGAGAAACAGGTGCCCAGGGGCTGGCAGGCAAGGAGCAGCAGTGGGGTGAGCCCTGTCCCTGCAACGCATCCTTGGGACAGCCCAAGTGGGGACTGCTGGCTGGTCAGGGCCTCTTCCCCATGCTTTGACTTATCCCTATTCCTGATCCAGCTCCTCTTCCTCTCCCTGCTTCCAGTGGAGGATATGCTGTCTGCAGCCCAGATGGAAGAGCCCCACTCTGCTCTGCTCATTCCTGCAGGTAGCTGTGCACTGGAGATCCCTGCCTGCCCTCTGAGGCTCCCCTGCTCACTGGGGTGCTGGAAGCTCTTTCCCCTGGCTTATTTTCATGGGTGTTTGCCACAGCAGCAATTCTGCATTCTGAGCAGTGGAGGCAAGGCTACAAAGACAGCTCTGAGGCCTAGAAACACAGGGGAATTGTCCTATGGCAGAACTGTAACACTGTGAGCTATTAAACTGGGACCTCATCTTTTCTTGCTGGGCAGAGAGAGGTGAAGAACTACCTGTGTACATGTGGGCAGCCTCCAAGTCAAAGGGTCCTTGTCAAAATATAAAGGCATCTCTGGTAGGTGCATAAGTGGAGGTCTCTATATCAGAAGGGGCACTATAACCATATAAGCAAGACCATTATAGCAGTGTAAGGATCATGACAGACAGCCACAAGATCCCCTTCCAGTTGCAGAAAGGTCCCTAGTGCAGCCACTCCCTGTAGGAGATGAAGCTCTGTCCCTTCCCGATGCATCCCATCCTCTCACAGCATCTCTGGCTTCACCATCTCAGTGCTGCCTGGCCCAGATGTGCTGGGAAGAGGGAGGTTGCAGCCGCAGCAGCTGTGGAGAACTGAGGCCAGATGTGGAAGGTACACTTTGCGATGGCAAGCCATGCAGAGGCTGCTGAGCTGGAGGCCTGTACTTACCTGGCCACCACATGGCACGGGAAGAAAGGACATTCCACCCTTAGGAGCAGCTTGCGCACATGGCGTCATCCCCTCGTTATTAGGAGGAAAGCCACAGGCAGAGTGTTCCCAGCCCCCAGTGCCACCGCTCAGCCTCCACAGGCCAGGCTGGCCCCAGGAAGGGTGGTGGGATCTGGTTAAGGAGTGAGGGGCCGTGGGATGATGCCTTTGCCATCTGATCCCTGATTCTGTGACGCCTTCAGCCTCTTGGCTTGCTGCAAGGGCAGGAGCCATCCTGGCCTAGATTCAGCCGACTCAGCACTTTGGGCTGAGCCCGGCTGTCACCAAGCCCAGGCTACGGCTGAGTGTGCCAGAACCTCACCAGATGCTGGGGAATGTGCGCCTTCACTGGCTGTCCCTTTGTGGCTTTCCTAGGTGATGGAGAAGCTTGCAGCAGTGCCAGCTTGAAGAGATTCCCAGCCCATCCTGACAGGGGTGGCTATCTGCCTCAATGGGTGAGGCCTGGTTTGAGGAGCTTGGCTCACATCCCTTCCTTGGAAAACCCTCCTGGGAGAAGCTTCTGCCCTGGCCCAAGGCTCCAAGACCCAGGTTGCGTGGAAGAGTCTCTAGTTACGGCATGGCACTGAGCTACTCCATGCTGGGGTAGGGACATGCCCTGTGTCCCTGTTCAATGCCCAGCAGAGCTCCTCTTAAGTCAACAGGAGTTGGGCATGTCCCAGTCCCCTGGCCCACCAGCCCAGCTCTACACCAGGCACAGCCGACACTGAGACCCCCAGAATGATTTCACTGCTAAGGGACCATGATACAGGGGAACCAAGTCGCCCCACCAGCTATGCTTGGGATTCTCCTCCCTGAGCCCTTCTCATCACTAACCCAGAGCCCTGCCATGAAATGGGGCATGAGATGCCAGGGACGGATGGGACAGAGTGGTTTGGCTCCAGAGCCATGGACTAAAAGCTTAGAGGGATTGACAAAGACCAGGGAAACCTGGAAACCAGACCAAAGGGTTCCTGGCCCTGTTGAGGAAGGCTATCAGCTGCCGGAGTGGTAGCAGGAGGCAGACTAGGTGATTCAGAGCAACAACAGCTTGGGTATATGATAGGACTTGCCTAAATCCAAAGGATGCTCCAAACCACCATGATGGAGGGAAGGGCAGAGCATCCCTGCTCCCTTTGGAGTTGGTTTTGTCCTGTCCAGAGTAGAACTGCCTTGGTAATCTTTGCAAGCACCTGGCTTGTTTAGTGTCTCATGATCTGTCCCCTGGGAAGGGCAAACCCTGAGCTGATATCCACCCAGGGACTCCACAACTTGAAGAAAAAACATCCCAACTCCCCACCAGTGTTTCCAGTGACCACAAGCCCGCAGTGATGCCGGGTGTCGGGAAACATCAGAGCACGTGTCTCCCATCCACATGGGTGAGAGTGGCGTGTGGGAGTCGGGACACACCTGGCCATAAGAATCCAGCAAATTACTTCTCCTTGATGTCTGAGGGTTCGTCACAGCACAAACACGGCGTGCAAAGGGCTTGGTTTTGAAGGAGCGCCGAGGGATGGCGGAGCCGGACTGATGCCAACTCACCTGTCACTCCATGCACGCTGCCCTGGGGCCTGCAGGCTGGGGGGAGGCAGGTGATGGGGAGCCAGCACAGCCACCGAGCTGTGGCCGAGGAAGCAAGCAGGTAGGGAGCTGCCTCACCCAGGCTCCTTGCTCCTGCTCTGCCAGGCACTATTTGGCTGCAGAAAGTTCAAGGCACTTCCAGCTTCGGATGTTATGCTTTTCTGCCCCCCTGTGACTTTCATGGAGGGCTTTGCAGTGGTGTTGGTGGGGAGGTTGTCCCTAATTGGAAGCACTCAGTAAGGGTGAGCACAGGATGGCAGGGATGGGGTGCAGCTGGCTGGAAATCCAGGGGCTGGATGCATGAGGAACGACCAAGAGAACAACCTGTCCCACCCTGGGGGCCAGGCAGAGATGAGCAGAAGGCAGTGTAGAGGCCAGCAGGCTGTGCCTGCAGAACAGAGGACAGCCAGAGACCCTGGGGTCTGTGGCAGCAGCTTGGGAGGTCTGTATGCTGTGAGATTCTGCGCAGCCTCTTGCAACCCATGAGGCCATTGTGCTGCACAAACCAGACCCCTGTGCTTCTCCTGCACTCTATGTGTGCCAGCAAAGCCTCAGGGCAGACAGGCTCCAAGGGGCTGATGTACTCTCCTGCAGCAAACCAAGGAGCATGACTAAGGCTGGCTTTGAGCACAGGACCCTGCTCAGCAGAAGAGCCCAGGGGCATCTCTCCCCACTGGGATCTCCTCTGTGTAGCCACAGCTGAGGAGTGAGTGGGGCCTGGGGAGCATGGACCTAGGGTGGGAGAGGAGTGATGCTGCTGTAAAACTGAGCCCCAGCCTGGCTTGGTGAGGGTGAGTGTGTGAGTTGGCCAGGCCCTTGCCTTTTATTGTTGCAGGGTTTTAGTGCAGAAACACACATTCTGCCTGGTTGGTTGCAGGGGATGTGCTGGAGTTGTGCCAGTGTGGTGCTGGGGACGTGCAGCACAAGGAGGGAGGTCAACAAGGCAGAAAGCAGGGCAGTGTTGGCAGGGCCATGCTGATGGGTTCTGAAGACACTGCCTTTATTGTGGCACTAGCAAGCAGGGAGGTGGCATCACCACCAACCAGGTTTGCAGGTGACGCACGAGCTGGAGGGTGCTGGCGGCAAACTACACAGAACGTGGCTACGTGGCTGAGCACAGCGTGTGAGGTAGTGCCAGGACAAGGACAAGGGCAGGTTATACCTGCAGGACAGGAGGCTCTGCTTTGGTGATGTGTGACAATGGAAAAGGATACAGGTGCCAGGAGTCAGCTCTGCACCATGGGCATCCTACGTACCAAGCTAACGCACATGTCAGGGAGCTGAGTCTGCCCATGGGGAAGAGTTGTGCTTGGTGCACAATCCAGGTATTCAACAGACTCCAGTGCCAAGGAGATTTGTCACTAATCTGTTTATCCAAGGCAGTGATGGGTCTTCAGTTCTTGGCTGGTACCACTGCAAGCAGCAAAATCTTCCCCTGGCATGGAGAGGCCATATCCCAGCACTGTTAGCCACCAGAACATCATCTATAGTGGGCTCAAACATGTACATGGAGGCTTGAAGGCAAAAGGAGCTTGTCTCAGCGGCCAGGGCCTGTCTCCTGCCCAGCTAGAGGTATCCCCTGGTGTCCTTCCAGGGAACCACGGCAACTGTGGGCTGGCCCAGTGGATGCTATTAGCTCTCAGCAGCCCTGTGCCCTGGGTCTGATGTCAATGTGGACCAAAACTTCTGTCCCAGGTGATGCTTTTGCTGGTAGTCAGGACCATGATCAAGACAGGGTGGGTTACAGCCCCCAGCTAGCTGCTGCTCCTTCCCTCAGGCTGGCTTCCAGGCAAAGGCTGCTCAGGACACAGGCAAGCTGTGACCACTGTCTCCAGGTTCAGATATGGAGGCTTCAGCCCCTCCATACTCCTCTTCCCACATACCCTATGCTGCTCTCCCAGGGGTTTCTGAGGCCGCTGTTCACAGGAGGTTTGAGTCCTGACATTGAGATGGACCTGAGGCAGCCCTGCTTGTGCCTTCATCCCATCACCACTGGGTCCTTCCCAGCTGCTGGGGAAGGTTCTGCAAGGCTCTGTAAAGCAGCAGCCTGGCTCCCTGTCATCAGAGCAGCACGGGGTGGTACCTCCCAGCCACAAAACCTCGGGGAGATACTGAACAAAGCCTAACTTGTGTAAACCAAGCCAGCTTTGGTGAGGCGTCTGCCACCTCTCTGGCCTCCTGCCCTCCCCGCTCAGCCTATCTCAGCCCACATTTAACAATTACCTCCTCTCCGCACAGCTCCCCAAGTGCTCTGAATGATGTGGGCCAATTTCCCGCTGGCAACTCCCAGCTGCCTCCCAGGAGTTACGTCAGCATCAGCAGGGAGTTGAACCATGTGCATCCTCTGTGCAGCACCTGGCAGTGGGGCAGCCAACATCTCCCCTGGGCCTGCCAGGGCTGACACTGGGCATTACCTGAGCACCCCAGAAGGCAACAGCATCCCTTCTCCCACCCAGCAATGGGAAAATGGTGTCTTGCCCTCTAATTGCTGGGGAGGGGGTTCTGGCAGGTGCAGTTTCCTGAGCTAGAAGTAGACCAGGGTGGTGGATTTAGCACCCTGGCTCTGGACATCAGAGGGCGTCAAGCCATCAGGACATAAGGCAGTGTTTTGTGTCTGATGCTTCCAGTAATGGTCCTAGCCCAAGTCAGTGCCCTTGCCAGGGGGTGCTGAGATAGTCTGACCCAGCCATAGTATGCCTGCCCTCGGCTAAGAGCCTGGCACTATGCAGAGAGCCAGCCTGAGGTGCTGGAAGCCACCACCCATGTGCCCAGCACTGTCCCATTGTTGCTGTATGCACGGCTCAGCACGTGGTATCTGGGCGTTACAGCCAGCAGGAATCGCTCCCACAAAACCAAGCATCTCTCAAAGAATTGCCACTGCATGTCCTGGGAGAGCCATGCCCAGATCCATGCCTGTCTGGCATGCAACAGTGCTGGACTCGCCAGTGCTCAGACTGGCACTGCTCTGGGGTGACTGTGGTGGCACAGGCTGTCCTGTCCCTCCCTCTTCCTGCGTGGCACCAAGGCAGAAAGCAACACTCCTCCCCATACCAGCAGGACACACACCACCTCCTTTCCCAGAGGGACCCGGCAGCACCAGGCTTGTCATGGAAAGCTTCTGGTGACACCAGGCTGGGCAAGCAGCAGGAGCTGGGCATGGACAGGAGCTGAGGAGGCGCACAGTGATGGTGAGCTAGTGCTTGGGCAGAGGGACCCAAAGCTTGGGGGCATCAGTCCTTAGCTCTGCTTATCAGGGAGCACTAGGGGGGCAGGGAGGCAAGGCAGGGAACATGGGGCTCCTGCACCCATCTCTCCCAACTGATATCTTCATTCTTCACTCCACAACTTGTCTCCACCCTCTTCCAGCCTTGCAGTCTCCTCTCCTCTTCAGTGGTACCCAAGGGGCCTCCAGGTAGGTCTGAGGGACAGGAGCAGGGGATGTAGCATCTTTGTACACAGAATGATACATCCTGCATGTGATAGTCTGAGCTCACTCTGCAAGAAGTGATCAGTGAGGATCTTCTGGTCACCTCTTCTTGTGGGCAGCTACACCTCGTGTCAAAGGGCACCCATGACCAAGTATCTGAGCACTAGTTCTGGGACCGTTGGCTCTGGAGTAGCCACAGCCTTGGAAGCAGTGGTGCGAGGGATCAAGATAGGTGATGATGTGGCTCAGGGTGGTGATGTGGCTGAGATAACCCTTTGTGCTTCTTCTTGCCAGCCCTTCCAGGCATGAGATGGCTCTTTAAGATCCTGGATGTATGATACAAGCCAGGCCCAGCTCTTTGAGATTCCCTGTGCCCTCACTCATCCTTGGCAAGGGAGAGGGAGCCAGCAGCTGGCCCAGGGACTGTGAAGGGCAAGGAGACAGCTACCCACCGGGAGGTGGAAAATGGCCCAGAGCAGGCAGTGCAGTGAGGGCGGGTGTTGACAGCTGCCATCTATTATTCCTGCCCTGCATCAAAAGGCTGAGATGAAAGTCTCCAGCCACAGTCCTCACCGCAACAACACGGACTCCCCTCCTGAAATTACTGCTCCCCTGAAGGAGGCTGCTTTTGCTTGAGTGGCGGTAGAGAAAACCATGTTTACACACCAGGTTTCAAGCGCTGCTCACCAGCTGCCGTGCTGTAATTACAGCCTTTTGGAGGGGATGAGTTGCTGGGGCTTGGTGCTGGGATGTTTGTTTGTTTGTTTGTAGGCCCAGTGCGGGGCAGCTGGTGAGGGAGGGATGCTCTGTTGGCAGCTGGAGAGGCGGGCTCCCTCCGATCCTGGTCAAGAGGTGCTGTGGTCCCCAGTGAGCATGGGGCCAGACCTGGGCTTTGCAATGGCACAGGGGAGAAAGGTCCCTGATGGGAAAGGGCATCCCTTCAGAAGGGCAGGGATGGAGCTGAATCCCCAAATCCTACAGTGCTGTGACAGTGGCAACAGGAAGCCCACAGCAGGGATGGGGAGTGAAGAAGCTCCAGGAGCCAGGGACACCATGGATCGATTGCAGCTGCAACTCTGCTCACAGGCTGAGTGTGCATGGGCTGAGCAGGGACAAAATTCCCCTCTCACCTCCTCTCAGCTGCTGGTCCCCAGGTCAAGTGACAAAAGTGCCTTACATCCCTGCCTGCATTCAGCCTTGATTTAGCACTATGCTATTTAGCCTAGGAGTTCACCTGCCATGGGGGATTCACATCCTGAGATGCCTCAGGGACATCTCTTCAAGGCATCTCCTCCAGCTTTCTCCAGCAGCAGCACAAAGCTGTAGAGGAAGCACAAGGATCAGGCTCCCTCCCAGCCTAGGTGACATGTGGTATGGAAGTGTCATCAGGAACAGGACTTCTGGGTCCTATTCCTAGCCCAGCTGCTTCTTGCTGCATTATCCACAGGAGCACTGGAGCTGATAGCATCCGTCTTGCAGACAGGTTGCAGGGTTGAGTTGATGGCTGCAAAATGCTTCCAGTAAAGACTGTTTATTGCCCAGCACATCCCAGGTTTTCTGTTTCTGCCATACTCCTCATTCAGCCCAACCAACACCACCTGGAGGGGACACCCTGCAGTACCTGGGATATCTGCCCTGCAGCCAAAGCTGCTGCCCAGTGTCCTTGCAGAAGTGGGTTTAGCAGGCAGCCACAGGAAAGCCAGTCCAGGATGCTCTGTCCCACCACAGGCACCCATGAACAGTGAGCATGACAGATAGCACAGATTGCTTCTCCCTGTCAGCCTGGGCATGCAGCGTGTGTGGTGGGAGATGTGAGGCAACAGCAGTGCTGCTGCCTTCCACTTCACAGCCACCCTGGGCTTGCTCTGGGTCCTATGACTGGAGGAACATGGCAGAAGTCTTCTCCTGATTTTGCACCTCTCCTCTCACAGCCCCACCTCCTGAGGACAATCATCCTCACAGGTTACCAGCTTGCCTGGCTCCAAAGCCTCCAGCACTACAGATTCCCCAGCCCTGGGCAAAAGCATTTCAGCGTTCTGGCTGCTGGAAATGTGCCTCCTTTCTGGCCCATCTGTACAGAGAGTAAATTCCCAGCCATCGGCTCCTAGGAGGTCTGGAATGGACCTCTAGCCAGAACAGGGGTACCAACACCAGTCAAGACCTGGATTTGCTCTGAGATGTGACACAGCAAAAAGTCCCTTCCTCCGTCAGGTCACGGCAGAGGATCTGCACTGGCAGTGTCATACTGTGGTGCATCCTTCTGATTAGGCAGCTGTTGTAAACAACTGGAGACTTCGGCTTTTTTCCTCATTCTCTACCTGGAGTCAGCTCTTTAGAATCCTCTTGGGATATGTGCCTCAGTATCTCAGCTGAGAGCACAAGTGAGCAAAGTCTGGAAGCCTCTTGGGATGACACATGCTGCTGGTCTGGGGCAGGCAGTGTGATCAGCAAAGTGGCAGAGGGGTGCAAACTGTCCCAAGCAATAGGATCCTGCAGCAGCACAGGCAGTGAGCTGTATGTGAGCCGCTGAGATGAGGCTCACATGGATGTGTCCCATGCATGTTGTCGATGTCCATGCAAGCACCAAATGAAAGCGAGTCACCAGGCACCGCAACTTGTGCTTTACTCATTCATTGCCTTGCATACTTCTTGATTTCTGATCCTTGCTCAGCATCTCCCTTGCAATTCATTCAAGCAGCTACGCTCAGGCTGGAGGGACTCAAAGATGCCTCCCAGCCCACCCTCAGTTTCAGGCAGGGCCCACTCGTACCCCCTTTGCCAGGGAGAGAAGGTGTATTCCCCCACCGCAGGACCCGTGCGCTACGTGCTGAGTGCTATGAGGAAGAGGGTCGCTGCTGGGGGGAGCTCGACGTTCACCAGCACATGTGGAAGGGCGAACTGGAAAGCACCTCCTCTCCCGGTGGAGCACCACCGCCCCGGCTTGACGAGGCGTGTGCTGCTGCGCCACTCGTACACGCCTTGGGTGCCTGTAACCGCCTGGGACAGGTATTCATGGTCCGGCGAAGCGTGCCCTGTCATGCCTTCATGCCACTGTGCTCAGCAAGCACCTCCCCTCCCTGCAGCTGCAGCCGTGCTGGAGCATTCCTCTGCGGAGGGCTGGCTTCTATTGGGAAGGATGGGGGGCCTGTGGATGCCCACCTCCTGCTCCCCTGGTGCTCTTCCTCACTGCAGCACCCTCATCACCTCTTCAGCTCAGTCCCTGCAGCAAGGGCCTGCTATGGCCACAGAGGCAGCACTCCTGGCATGGGGTGGTGGTGGCATGAGGTGATGCTCCCAGGAGCAGTTTCGGGGCTGAGGGGTAGGCATGGGGAGCACCCTGGGATGGCTGTGCCCCTTCTCTTGCATGCATGTGGATGAGGGTGGTGTGACCCTCCCTGACTGGCATGGAGTGGAAAGCAGATCTGGTAAGGGCACGGAGAGTGCATTAGGTCTGAGACCTCCTTGCCCCAGGAAGAGTCCCTGTCCAGTTCTGCTGGACAGGTGGATGGTGTATTCTGGAGGAAGTCAAAGCACTACCAGATGTAGCCAGATGGAGTTGGATGGGATCTCCCCAAAGGGGTGATACCTGTGGAGCTGACACAACTCTGTTCTGTGAGAACCATTGGAAGGGGAAGGTCCTACAGTGTGACACTCTCACCAAGGGCTCAGAAGAGCACCCTGGCCACGCTGCCAAGCACCAGCCCTCTTTTATCTTGAGAGTGGAGTTGGGGAGGGGAAAAGCCCTGAGACAGGAGGGCAAAGACAGTTTCTGGTGCTGCTCAAGCTCAGAGTCACTTCTAGCTGAGCACACCAGCTTAACATAGTCACATAATAGAAGGTGGGCATGGGCAAAACTGCGTTGAGAAGGGAGACGTATGCGGGACACCTCATGGGTATCAGCTCTGATATCCAAAACTGAGAAGAGAGCCCAGCATCCCTGCAGTTGACAGCAGTGTTGAGCAGGCAACTGTTCAGCAGCAAGGTCATGTGCTATGGGCAAAAGCCTCTTGCTGGTGGCCTGAGCTGGGCATAGAGAATGCAGATATCCCAAGTCACAAGTGCTTTGGAAACACTTCCGTATTTGCTATGGCCTGGGTTCTTCGTTTGCATTTGAGCAGTAAAATAAGTGACCCAGTGACCCACCGGGATGGGCGCCAACTTCATCTGCCAAGTCCTGCTGCATCCCTGGTACCCAGGGCCAAGCCCAGCAGGCAGGAGCGGTGGGTAAGGTACACCACGGGGGAAGCAGGGGAGAGGGACTGAGCCCATATGGCCCCTGCAGCTTCATGCCCCCAGGGGTGCCCCTAAGGGGCTGGCCCATGCTGCCGCGGGTGCTGTTTGATCCAGGCTCTCCTGGCACAACCTGTGCATGTGTGTGTAACCTTCTCAGAGCTGTACCCATCCACCGTCCAAGCTTATACCCTTCTCTACATGTACGAGTGGCCACCTCTCCCCCGAGCAGAAGGGACCGTGCCTGCTGCCTGGCCTCGTCCCAGTGGGGTGCAGCACAGCGTGTGTGCCTCATAGCGGGGTGCCCCCGGACCCCGCGTGTCCCGGGGCCTGGCAGGCGCCGGTTAAGTCATGTGTTTTGTGCTGGGTTTCTCCCCCTCCTGGAAAGTCCCGGTGCGGAGCGGTGGGGCTGAGCCGACCGCACACAGCTGCGGGCCACCACATGAGAGGAGCCAGCTCCCCGGGGATTACAGAGCCCCGGGAGCCTGGGGAGGAGGCAGCAGCACCCGCGCCGTGGCCCTTTCATCTCTCCCCTGCCTCACTCCCTCTTTCATGTCTGCTCTCTGGCCACGCTCTCTTTTCCTCTGCTGCCTTTGCTCTCTTTGCACTTGGCCCCTTTTCCCTGCCTTCCTCCCAGCCCTTCCCGCTGCACCTGGCTGCTCTGGCTGCCTCTGCACTGCTCCTGTCGCCCCCCCAAGGACCATGTGCTTTCAACTCCTGACCCCAGCCGCCTGCTGTCACCTCCCCTACACTGGCGTTCTGCCTCAACCCCGGCCCTGCCTCTCCATCATCTCCCTTCCCAGCCCAAAACCTCCCATTGCCATGGAGTGATAGAGAGGGGTGGTTCAAAGTCCCCACAGGTGTTCTCCATCCATGTCCAAAAAGCTGTCCCACCAGGATGCTCCTAGGATCACACCCGTCTCTGGGTGCACCCTGTGCTGTAACAGCCAGGCATCCTCTTGCCTTCTCCATCTGCCTCATAGAAGCAATGATCTGCATTTGCTGGAAAAAGTAAGCGTCCTGTTTATGAAAGAAAACAGGACACTGAGCAGTGAGTTGCAGAAGGTATGCTCCCACTTGAGGGGAGATCATTGCTCAATGTAATACAGCATAACTCTGGTACTCTCTACTTTCATATCCACATGGCATATATTCTCCTATGTCCATGTTAGGTTGGATATAAGGAAGAAATTCTTTACTGTAAGGGTGGTGAGGCACTGGAATGGGTTGCCCAGGGAAGTTGTGAATGTTCCATCACTGCCAATGTTCAAGGCCAGATTGGACAGAGCTTTGGGTGGCATAGTTTAGTGGGAGGTGTCCCTGCCCATGGTAGGGAGGTTGGAACTAAATGATCTTAAGGTCCTTTCTAACCCTAACTATTCTATGATTCTATGACCTGGGGACGCTGACAAACCCCAGTGACCTTCCCTGTCACTGGCACCCACTTTCCTCTTCTTCAGCTGGGGGACAGAGAAAAGGCATCTGTTCAGGTAGCAGCCAGGGTTGGGCACTCCCTGTGAGAAGTCTCTGGTCAAGGGATAAAGGAAAGTGGTGGGTGCCCTATACTTGTGGGTTACAGACCTGTGCCACAGATCAGTGTCCTTCACACACTTTCCAAGAGGTCTCTGGTGTTTCCTGGGGTAGGGGATCACATGCTGGACTGAGAGTAAAGAATATTTGGGTCCAAACCTACCTGCAGTCATTGCAGTAGGGGTCACATCTTGAGCAAGGTGGACTAATGGTTAAAGCATTCCTTCTGAGTACACATGCTCACTGAAGAGACTTGGTGTTCATCTGCTGGATGGGGATCTCAGCCACTGGGGTTTGGGCTGTGAAGGACCTCCACATCACACCTTCTCAGATAACAGCAGCAGCCTTCTTTCTTGTGCATCTTCCCTGCCTGCTCTCATTCCAGTGCCTAGCCCCCTGCTCCTCTGCACCCACTGTTTCCACTCAGATCTTCTGTCTAACAGGATCAATGCCCCCCAAACTCCGTTAATACCTTGCTCAGGCCCTACTTTCCCTAACCCTTGTCCACCTTCCCTGGGAGCTCTTCACCCTAGCCTTTGGAGCTGACCTAAGTCCATTACAGCCTTCAGCCCAAGCCTTCCCTCTGCTCTCTAGCTCCACATCCCACTCATCTCCAGACACTGCTGGCCCTTCTGCAGGTGCGTGGCAGCCACATGTTCAGGGGCACCCAGACACGGAGCACCATGGGCTGGTGTGGCTGAGGCTGAGCAAGGATGCTGCAGTCCTCCCAGGCAGCAGAGGCTCTCCTATGGAGTCAGGCTGCTGCCAGTATGTCTGTTCACTCAATGAGCTCAACACAGTGGTGGCTCCAGCATCCTCACTGGGTAGATGACCAACTCCTCACCATGGAGGGCAAAGCCACCAGGATGCTGTTCCACAGGGTGGTGGGCAGCAGCTGGGCCTGGTGGAGAGAACACAGGGCTTGTGGGCGCCTCTCCAGAGGCAGCTGCCACCTCGCTGTAGGTACTCCACGTTGCCAAGCAGGTCAGTTAGGGCCAAACTCTTTTTTCTCTCTTTCGGGGGGTTGCACAGGTGCTGATGCCAAGCATGACATGTTGGGGCTGAACTTCAGGAAAGCCTTGGAGCACCTCTCTGCAGCATAGGTTGAAGCATGGTGCCAGCGATTCTCTTGGGAAGAGTCTCGAGCCACGGCCACCTGCTTCTCAACCAAAGGAAGCATGGAGACAAGTTGTCCAGACCAAAGCAAGGGAAGATCTGCCCTCTGCTCCCCTTGGACCAGCAGATGCAATAAGGCTTTACTCTCCAGGGACTTCAAGTGACTCAGGTGCATCTGTCTGCTTTTGTGGGTGAGCAGCCAGCACTGCCAGCCTTACCCATGGCCTTGTTCATGCCACCACAAGCAGGTGGGATGGGACAGGGGGTACCAGGGAACTGTCCCCTCATGGCTTTGCTTTAAATCAGCTCTGCTGGGAGCAGGAATGGAATTTGGATGGGGCTGGGCGTTCCCGTGTAGAGATTGCCCCGGGCAGGATCTGGCTCTGATGACTGTTCTGCGCAGGGGAAGAAATACCAGAGGAGTTACTCACGGCTCACTGGGGCATGATGTAGCAACTCCTCACCGGTTCCCCCCACCCTCCAGCCAAAGTTTCTCCTGTGATCTCCTAGGGACCGTCCCGGGGGGGGGGGGGGGGGGGGGCGTAAATGCCCCCCCCCCCCCCCCCCCCCCCCCACTGCCACCCCCAGAGACCTTCCCCACCCTTGCTGGAGCTTTCCAGAAGCAGGAGATGAGCTGGGGCTTTAGGTGAGAGGAGAAAGGACCCAGCAACCTGCTGTGCTGGGGGGAACTCGCTGTCTACTCATCTATTCCACACTGCATCTGGAGATGGGCATGAGGCCAAGGTCTGAGAGAGCACCAGCCTGGGGTATCCACATCTGGACAGACACACATCTGGCTTCATACCTGGCAGAAGCGCAAACCAATTAGGCCAGCTCAGGTCTCTCTATTGAACTTGCAGCGGTCAATCTCAGGTCAGGCTTTCCCATAGCTCTCCACAACTGCAGGGGCAAGAAATGAGACTCACTTTTGGTTTGCTGGAAGGAGCTGAGAAATTCTCCTGCTGCTGGGAACGGGAATTCAGAGAAAACCACTGGACTTTGTGTGGCTCTAGGAGAGTCACTAGGCTGGTGGTCCCCTCTGCAGCAGGGACCCTTAGAGGTCTTGGGCCCTTAATGAGACTGGACTAAGTTCCACCTGGTTGCAAGAGCATGGATTTGCTGCCATCTTTAGAAGTCTTCACTGCTGTTTCCATGACCTGCATGTGAAAAAATCAGGTATTTCTTTTTTAGCTTTGGAACTTCCTGAGTGATTTACCTCTGCAGGGAGATGATGGGAGAGCACTCGGAAAATTTGCTCCATTCTGCTGGAAACCACTTCCATCATCTGCCTGGACTCTTCTGCCCTGATGGCCATTTCTCTCTCTTGGGTGAAGCACCTTGAACCTTCACATTTCATCCCAGCCCCTTGTGCAGGTTGAGGTGTTCTTGATGGGACTAGGGGCCATGCACCAGGAGGTGGAAGGCTGGAGCAGCTCAGCAGGCTCAAATAGTGTCTCCACATGCGGAATTATGACTCTTTGCAGGGGCTGGGACAGATCCCATTTGTGGATCAGGGAGGCTTCACTCAGACTCATGAAAGAGGAGAGGTTTGGGATGCACATACTCTGGGGAGCCAGGCCCTCACTGGCAAACTGGCTCTGGAGATTCAGCACTGGCCATGAGGAAAGGAGGTTTTGCTGCACACTCCCTATGCCCAGCAGTGTGGTTGCTAGGATAGCTGCCCAGCAGCTGATTCCCAGTTAGGGAAGGATAGGAACACAGTTTTGTAACCACAGGCAAACTGGCTTCTTGCCTGTGGCTCCCAGACATTCAGTGAGGGAAGCCACAGAGCAGATCCTGAAGGTTGGTATTGCATTGAGAGCCAGCTGGCCCCAAGAGGGAATGAGCTCCTAGACCAAGCAGCCTGTGCCCTGAAGCTTCCTATGCCCTGAAGCTGCCTGCACGCAGAGCATGCTGCCTGCAGCCCAAAGCACCCTACAGCACAATGCTTGCGCCCCAAACATACCGCCCGCAGTCCCAACAAGATCAAGGGATCTTTTCATGTCTTCCCCTGGATGTCCCAGGATCCCAAGCTCAGACAAGGTGGCTGCAGAACCAAACAGCACCAGGCACTGTGGCTTGCCAGGTCCAGCAGCCAGGCTGTGTTGGGAGTCTCACCCTGCCTGTGCTGGCATTACTGGTGTGCCATTGCACAACGATGTGTTCCCAAAGTGGGGGGTGGGGAGGTGGGTTGGTGAGGGGAGAACAAGCTGCAGTCCTTGCAGCCCCAGGATGCCCCGAGCCTGTCTCTCACTGGGAGATGTGAGATGCATCTGCCTTCTGCATCATTAAACACAGCTTGTCCCCACTTGGGTACCTTCCCCAGGTCTACCCCCCCCCCCCCCAGTGGAGCCATGTGCTGAGATCCAGCTGCTGCAGCGCAGGTGACCTAAGATTAGCGAATAGGGGAGAGGATCCTGTGGTGCAGGGAGAGCTCGGTGGTGAGTCAGTCATCACTCCAGGCAGCGCTGAGATCAGACGCCTGAAAAGCAGCCCCCGGGAGGGGGGAAGCCAATGCCATCTACAAAGCGCTGAAGCATGATTAATGTGCAGAGCTCCCCTGCCATGGGCAGCACTGGTTTGGCCACTCTGGGAGGAAAGGGGGAGATGGGGTGGCCAGGGAACATTTTTGGGGATCCAGGTATTGCTTGGAGCAAAAGGCAGAGGGCTTAGGGATTTGGCAAAAGGGCCTGGTGTTGGAGACGGATATTGGAGATAGAAAAGCAGGACCTCAGAAGGGAAAATGGATTTCTGGAGCATGCCCTGCCAGAGCAAGCTCGCCCCATGAGAACACTGCAGCTTTCATGCCCTGCAGGGTGAGCCTGGGCGCCCTGACCCTCAAGCAGAGGTCCCATTCCTGCAACATCACCAGCTCCAGGTCTTTGTCGCCGGGAGCCACTGCGATGGTGATGTGCCCTGCTGCCCTGCCGTGCTGGCAGACCGAGCCACGCAGGTGCTCCCACGCTCCTCTCCATCACCTCCAGAACCTCTTCTCCTCAGCCCCTAAACCGGCTGGCTCCAGGGGCAAGCTCCCTACCGGAGGGGCAGAGCAGCCCTCCTGCCCCGGGGTGAGGAAGAGCAGAGCATCCATTGCAGCTGACCCAGCTCTCTGCTGCTGCCTGAGGGAGCGTTATGAAACGAGGACAGGAGCCGCTCCCTGCCGGGCCCGGGGCACTCGCTTCCTTCCAGCTTGGTATTTTCCTCCTCAATTTGGTTTTGTTTTTTGTTGGGTTCTTTTTAATTCGCCTTTTTTTTTTTTTCTGTAGCCCCAAGGAGCACGCAGCCGTGGGAGGAGCAGGGAAGTTATCAGCTGAGAGATACCAGCAGCATGATTCACTGCCTGGCCTCCACGGGCTGCTGCAGCCAGTTGGGTGCCCTTCCCACCACTACAGTGAGGTGCCATATGCGGACCCTCATTGCTTGGCCTGTGCTTGTTGCTTTCCTCTCTCCCTGCTCTCTGGACCCACCATCCCTCCCGAGGAGTATGAGGGGCAGCAGAGCAGTCCTCAGCCCTGGTATGACCACAGGCATGGGGCCAACAGGTGGGATTCCCATGGGATGGATGGGGTCAAACATACATCCAGCTGGGTAGGAGACCTCCAGCAGCCACCTTGCAAGGGTCTGGGGTGTCCGCAGGGGTTTCGATCCTCCTGCCAGTCTGCAAACAGATCCTAGGGCCGTTACTATGGTACAGCAGCAAAGCACTGCAGAGAAAGTCTCACCTGAGTGGGTAGGCAATACAGAGGGGTCCCTCCATCTTTCTGGCACTCTGCAGGAGCAGAGAACCCTATGCAGTGGGAAGAGCAGGGTTCTGCATCCTCAACTACCCCGTGCTGTCTCCAATCCACTTTTATTCACGATCAGAAAATAACTTACCATACAATTACACAGGCACACACAGCACAGCCCCGGGCACCCTCCCCTCTGGCCACATTGCTACAGCTCAAGCCAGCCCAATCTCTGCCCCTGCAGAGGTGAGCCCCAGCCCGGGGAGCTGTGCCCACTCTCCATCCCATGGGATGCTCCGTCCCCATCTGGCCCAGAGCACAGCCTCACATGTGGCCAGAGGAACCTGTGCACAGTGCTGGTGCATGTCCCTCCACCCTCCCCTCCCATCCTGGGCTCCCCATGCCCTGCTGTCCCCCACCCCACCCTGCCCCATCCCACTGGGTGCCAGCAGGCACTCCCCCACCCCTGTGCCCACCCTTCACCCCCTGAGCAGTGCTGGTGTCGATGGTCTGTACAGCATGGCCATGTGCTCCCCGGGGCCAGGAGCCTTGGTGCTCTCGTGTGGGGCCAGGCAGGCAGCAGGCAGCGAGCAGCCCTGCCCTGCCCAGGTGACGACAAAGTGCTGATTTCAGAGGGTGCTGAGCATCTCCTCTCCCACTCCCCTTGGAGGGAAGCGGGTACCACAGCTCCATCTCCCCCCACCAAGCGCCGATCCCCGTCTCCCTCCCCTGATGAGGGCAGGCGTGTTTGTCCCTGGCACCCTGGGGTGGGCATCCATCCCTGCCCAGCTACTTGCAGACGCTGACCCACTCGGTGATGCGGCACTCCTCACAGGCCACGAAGCAGCACCAGTGGAACTTGCAGTTGCAGCGCTCGCTGCGCGTCTGCCGCAGGATGTTGTGTCCGCGGCCGCAGCACAGGCTCTCGCAGTTGTCCATGCCCGGGCTGGTCTTGTTGCAGAGGCGCCCTTGGGTGCCCAAGGAGTCCAGGGCCGGTTCCCTCTCGCAGAAGTCGGGTGACTTCTCAAAGTAAACCAACTCACTGATGCCAGCCCGGCGGCGATGCCGAGCATGGCCCGGCTCCAGCTGCCCAGCATTACGGTTGTGGGGCCGGATGAGGGTGGCCCCATAGAAGCGGTCCTTGAGCAGAGACCCCACCAGGCGAAACTCGGGTGTTACCTGCCAACATGTCTTCAGCTGGCAGCTCCCCGAGGTGCCGTGGCACTTGCACTTCCTCCTCATGTTGTCCATCACCACCTGCATGGGGAAAGCACAGGAAGGACACCAAGGGTTGTCATGAGCAGCCATCAGAACCCTGGAGCTGCAAAGCCAGTAGGACTGCACCCTGTTGCTATGCTCAGTGTCACCCACGTCCCACACCCTGCCCCTTCCCGTCCTGGCAGTACCAACTCTATGCTCTAGCAAGGGATCAGCACCTAAAGGACAGAGTGGGCAACCTGACCACAGGGAAAAGGAAACTGAATCTCACCTTACACTGCTGCCTGGCTCCAGCAGCACCAACCTAACTGTGGACCCCACTTAAAAGCTGGCATGGCTGCATGTCTGCAGCCCTACTGGGCCCCCCCAGTGCAAGTGTCCCCATGCACCATACCAGTCAGGAGCACTTTAAGTGGGGCAGGTGAGAGGGATGCTTTCCCCTCCCCAGGGCTTTCCCCCCTTTAAAGCTCCAGCTGCAGGAGTTCTAGGAACAGCTGTGCTCTCAGCTCTTGCCTGCTTTCCGGTGGGAGCCAGGGACACCAAGACACTGCCTGCCACCATCACCCGAATTTCAAGCAGGGATCAGAGATGCTTACAGCCCTGACTTGTGGTCTGGGGAGGCCACAGTGAGACTGGTGCTACACATCCACCCACCACAAGGGCCAGGGTGCATGAGGCTGGACTGTAGCTGTGGTTTGGGCTGGGGCCAGAGGCCAGCATGGTGGCAAGGAGGAGCTTGGAGTCCCTAGGCAATGCTGCTGAGCCCCCAGGCTGCATGCTGAGGTCTCCCTAGTTCCCCCATCCCTGCAAGGATGCTGCTGTGGCCGTGCCAAGGGAAACTGCTTATGCCCAGCAGTCTCCAGGAACATGGAGCAGCCATGCATCCCCAGATGGCCTGGAAAGATGTATGTGGGGATGCATTTATACCTTCTGTTCTGTGTCAAGAGGGGCTCCCTGCTGCGTACTGTGCCTCCATACCCATGCGTCACACAGGCTCCAGAAGTTCCCCTCTCATGGAGACAGCCAAGCCCCTCTAGGAGCTGGGCTGGGGCTTGCAAAGACTATTCCCTCACCTCAGGGACACACTCCAGGGCCCGGGGGAAGCCCAGGGGACACTTGGCCTTGTGCAAGGTTCTGCCCCATTAGGCCAACCCTGCCTGGCTGCCCAGCTTCACACTTGACCCACACTGCCTGCTCCTGGCCCCCCCCCCCAAGGGGGACACATGTGCAAGGAGTGCCTTGTTTCGGTAGGGGTGGGTAGTTTTTGCTCCTTGTTTTCTTGTTTTTGAGTAAATCTCCCCGTTGCTAAGCAGTTATGGTAATGAAGGTAGGCCAGGGAAACGTGCCTGGAGCTTAGGGCGCATGGTAGAGAGGTCTGGGCTGGGCTGGAGTTTGGCTTTCATCCTGCTGAGAGTCCTGTCTCCTGCCGGGAATTGCCTCCACCTCGCAGGTAATGAGCTGCTCGGCCTCTCTGCTGTGCCCTGGGTGTGCCAGCCATGAACACCAGCTGCTCATCACCCTCCTTGCCACCATCCATGGGAACACACTGGCATTGGGACCCATCCTTTCCCACACCGCCTCCCTGCTCCCTTGGCTGGGCCAGGGAAAATCTGCATATAAGGCTCTCCTGGGATGATCACCACTGGGATGGAGGGGACAGGAGCAAGGCAGGTGAACAGGGGCTCATTTGTGGTTCTGACTGGTCACAGCAGGGGCTGGACAAGACAGCATGTGTATTCCATCTCCACCACCCAAGCCATCACTGCTGAGCATCCTGAGGCCCAGCATTACAGCACCCATCCATCCCTGCCCAGGAATGTCTTTTTCTCTCTCCTGCATGGGCAGCACAGGGGACACAAGACCCTGCCAGTGTCAGGAGACCCAAGAAAGACCCATCTGAGCCTCATCCCCATGCTTTTGCCATCAAATCTCCTCCACACACCCCTACCCATCCAGGTCCTTCCCCTATCTCACAGACAACCAGGTTCAGCACATGCCTGGACTCGTTGGTGCTTTCTTTCGCACATTCCCAGCTCCTCCCAGACACGCTCATAAGAGCTTTATCGTAGGTCTTTGTTGTGAGGCTAATGGGTAGTTCCTTGCTGCCTTTCATCCTCTCTCACTCTCTGATCTGGTACATTAGGAGGACCTGCAAAGACTCTTGCTTACTCCTGCTGTTCCTCACTTGAGAACTTGCTCCCTCCCAAGGATGCAGGATACCCAAACAACTGTTGATTGCCCAGGGCTTCCTATGCCTACAGTGGACCAAGGTGACCACTGCCACCATCAGAGGATGCTGCTCATCTCCAGCAGCTACAATTGCCTCCCTGGCTTTGTAGCTGGATGCTAAAGAAAAGAAATCAGTGTGTTTCTGCCTGGTTTCGAACCAGGGACCTTCCGCGTGTCAGGCGAACGTGATAACCACTACACTACAGAAACCCACACATAATAGCCATCAGATATGGCCATTGGTGGGGTTGTAATCTCCTCTGGCAAGGGAGGGCCTGAGCTAGGAGACAGGCTTACCTATGTGCAAAACACCCCTGGGACACACAGGGACCATGGATACGATTCTCAGAATCAGTGAGATGCTGGAGAGCTCTGGTGCGTGGAGAGGGATAGTGCGTGGCAGGGCAAAGCATGTGGCATGCTTTCCACATCACTGCTCTGCTCAAGAGGCACAAACCCTGGGACACAGCATGGAGGACCACAAAGCTGCTGCATGCAGCACAGCCACTCCTTTCCTGGAAATCCCAGCAGGCTGCTCCTTATTACAGCAGAAAGATGGTCCAAAGAGTGAGGAGAGCTCGGATGGGTGTGGGACCCATGGTGTTGCTGAAAGAGCAGTTGGGGGTCTGGAGAACCCATCCCCAGGCAATGTGGATGGCTGGGTCAAGCCCCATCAATAAGCATGGGACCAACAGGCACAGTCCAGGCACAGCATCATCTCTGTGTTCCAATGCATGGCACCGCAACCATCACAACCTGACAAGCACATGGGCTCACACCCTCATCTCAACAGAGTCCCTGAGCTGGGCAGCTGGTCCAGCCATTGCTTCCTGCCCGCACTGGTACCATACCCTCCCCTTTCGCTCTTTGGTCCTCCTCTGCCTCTGCTTCCAGTTCCTAGGCTTCTTCCACTAGCCCAGCTCTTGTCTCTGAAGCCACCAAGAGCTAACATAGCCAGTCTCATGCTGCCTGCCCTTGGGGTCAAGCAGACCCAAGGTATTTTTGCTGTTGCTGGATCTCCCAGAGACTGCACGCTGACATGCCCCATGCAAATATTCCTCTCTCACCTTCCCCTCCTTCTCCATGGGGCTGTGGGGTTTCCTTTGAGAAACAGGCAATACAGACCCCAAATTTATGAGCATTGACAAGAGTCCCAGTGTTCTGAGGTACACAGAGCTGGAGAGGAACCAGAATGGGCCCTGTAGCCAGAATTAGGATGGGAGGGTCTTGCCTGGCTTGGGGCAGAGCAGCCTGTGGAGGATTTACGTGCCTAATACTGAGAGAACCTCCACCATGCACAATCACATAAAGCCAAACAAGCAAAAAGTGTTGGCTTTCCCCAGACATTTACAGCTTGGCCAAACTAGGATGGCTTCTTTGGGGTGGTAAAGCTCAGCTCCAGCATGAGGGAACGGCACACACCAAGGTCCGGCTCTGCAGCGTCGCCATCTCACAGCTGGCTTTAAACATGCTCAAAGCAGGAGGTACATCCAAATGTCTGAGCCATCCCATCCTGGGCAAACACTCCCTGTGGAATTCTGAACTTTAATTACTTATTCCTGCAGCCAGTACACACACTGCTGTGCTGCCCTGGCAGTATGTACCTGGGATCTTGGGGGCAGATGTCCCACATGTCCCACACATGTGGATTCACTTGGAGATCATGGGGTCCATGGGATGGAGTCTCCCTGGCACATGATGGGAGCAAAGGTAGGCAGGGCAATGCAACCATGCTCCCAGCCCCTCCTGCCTGCAAGCTCCTGGTCTCCAGTGTCAAGCTGCTTTTAAACATCAGTTTCCAGACAGTGAAGTACTAATTAGCACCTTTAACAAGATCTGACATCATGAGAATGGAGGGGAGGCTGCCCTGCTCGCCTGGACAGGCTCCGGCACCCCTTAGAGAGAGGGGACAAGGCTGTGGGCTGACACCTCCGCTCCCGAGGGATGCTGCACTTCCCAGTTGATACAGGTGCACGCTCCCTTGCCCAGTCCTACTCACATCTGCCTTCCTGGAGCAGCAGCTCCCTCTCCAGAGGCAGAGCTGTGCTGAGTGCTGGAGCCTGTGCTGTGCCCCCTTCTGCCAGTGATGTTTCCCTGCCTGTCCATAGACCTCCCTTGCTGCAGCTGCCTGACACCACTTCATCCTGTCTCTGAGAAAGCACTGCTGCAGCACAGGCAGGTGAGAGTGGCCAGGGAAGAGTTCCTTGGCAGGGGGACAGCAGCAATGCTCAGAGGGGCCCTCCCCAGCAGGTTTGCTCTACAGCAGGGCTGCGCCACTGCCTTTGCTCTGGGCAAAACTGGGGAGATGGGGTGCCTTGGAGGCCATCCCAGTCTTGCACGTGTCCCACCACAGCCCTCCCGCATGCGTCCTGGGGGACCCAGCAGTACCATCCCCCTGCCCTGCTCACCTGCCGGCCCACACGGTTGTTGTGCAGCCTCATGCGGGAGTGGATGTCCCTGTAGGTTTCCCGGGAATCAAGGAAATCCTTGGAAAACTTCTCCCCATAGTCCACGTCAGGGCTGCACCCTCCCCATTCCCAGGAGTCCTGGAGGCCAGGGGTCTCGGCCGGCATGTGCTCCATGTGCACCCCGTGCACCATGCCCTTGCCACGGTTCATGGCCTCCAGCTGGAGACGATGCAGCTTGCGCCGGAAAGCCTCCTCATCGCCCCGGCGTTTCTGGTCACAGCCGCAGGCCTGCAGCTTGCCAAGGGCACAGGCATTGGACACAGCGTGCACCACACCGGCAGCTGCGATAGCGTATGCGAAGGCACTCTCCCGAAAACCTGTGAGGAAGGAGAGAGCAGTGCTCAGGCTGAGCAATGTGGATTCACCAGCAGCATGCTGGTGTATACGGAGCCGGAGTTCAGCTTGTGCCTTGGTTTGTCCTGATGCACCAGCTCCCACAAGGACCATGACCAAATCCTCACTCCAGCCCCATCCCCACCATTGCTGCCCTGAAGCCCAGCCCTGCCCTGACCCCAGCTCCCACCATCACCCTGCTCTCCCATTGCCCTGGGAGATGCCACCATGGCATTCCTCAGGCTTCAGTATCATGGTCCTCATGGGAAAGGCACTATCTTCTCCCACTTCCACTCAGAGTTTCCCACTGTAATATATACACTGCTGGCTGAGGAATACTTCTGCCAAGGAATGGACCATTTCTGCTTACCCACAGGGTGCAGGATGAGGCAGTAACAGGAGTACAGCACTGCCTGTCCAGCCACATTCGTCTGCCCATGCCCCTTTTTTTCCCAAGCCCCATCAGCTCCCTCAAAAAGCTCTAAATGTGATATCGTGCTGGAAAGATCAAGCATCCCTAGTCAGTGAGACCATGCCGCGACCGCACCACGTGCTGCCAGGGCCGGCAGCTGGTAGTCATTAAACACTGGGGAGCAAGGATGTCACAAATGCCATTAGTTGGGAATAGGGTGGATGGGAACAGGGATGGGTCCCGTGGCAGGGGCTCTCTGGGGATGCATGGCTTTGTTACAGCTGAATGAGGAGCCTCCCCTACCTGGGAACTTCCGGTTTACTTTAAATGTACAGTAGTGTTTTTATTTGTGGTTCTGAGGCCAAGTGTGGAGCCTGCAGTGCCCTTTGCTTCAATACACAGTGACTGGCCCCAGCATGAGGAGGAGGAGGGAGAGCCAGATTTAGTGCCATGGCTTCACACATGAATAAATAAATGGCTGGAGTTCACCAGCCTCTCTCCCTCAATTGGACAAGAGCAGCTTGATCAGCACTGGCTTTGCTACAGCTGAACAGAGGAGAGGTTTTGAGGCATTTTCTCCATGCCATCACACAGGGAGCTTGGGTGAGCACCCCAAAGCACAGATCCCAGGCAGGGGTTCTGCCAGCTCCCTGCCTGCACCACAGAGTCACAAGAGGTGAGAGTACAACCACTCCCCGCGGCCGTCGCCCATCCTTGGCGATGCTTCCCACCATGCATGCCTCCTTGGCGGTTCACTGCCGCCCGCCAAGCAAACGCTATGATCTTATTAAAGGGAAATGAAGTGCAGCTCGGAAACCTGCATTTAAAGTCATGCTGCTCTTTTGTGTGTTAATTTGACACTGGTGCATTTAAAAAATTAACGAGGCGCTTGCTTAAAAGCCAGCGGGAGCCTCTCCCAGCTTCCCCTCGGTGTGGGACAAGCTTGCTCCCAGCCTGCCTCTTTCCGTGCACAAGTTGAACAACATTTTTCAGCAGGCAGGTAATGGGGCTGCTGGTGCGTATGCTGTGTAGCCTCCCTGGGGAGAGCGCTGGCAGGCAGTGCCTGCAACACACCCACATCACTGTTAGAGCAGGACACCCCGAATCCGGGGACCTTCAACCATGTAGGATTCCCTGCATCCCAAAATGCCCTGGATCCCAAAATCGTCCCAATGTCAGTTCTCTATCCCCACAGTCTGGGCCAGCTCCAGCCCTTCATAAGCCAAACCCAGGCAGAGCCCAAGAGCAGGAACTTGTCACTGTCACCCCACTTGACATCTCCAGCTCCTTGCACAGCCAGTGCCTGGGGATGGCAGCAGCAGTCCCTCCAGCCGCCACAACACTCTCCTCTCAGCCCTGCCTTCCCGTTAGCCTGTTTCTCACACATTTCCCCAGCCTGCCGAATAATTTCCCATGTGGCACCTCCCGGGGCCCAGACAGAAGCTCTACCCCACCCAGTCCGTCTAACAAGCCCGTCTCCTTGCACATAAAGAGGCCAGGTTCGTTTGGTGCCCTCCACAGCTGGAAAACACCTGGGGTCAAGCTCCAGCCCTTCTCCTTTCCTCAGCTGCTCTCCAGCCACGCAAAAGCTGATGGATGGGGCGCAGGGTCCTCGTCCCTTGAGCTGCCATCCCCCGGGCTGCAGGCAGGGGACAGGCTGGTCCCCAGGACTTAACCGCTCTTGTCCCCGTTCTCACCATGGCCACTTCCCTGCTCAGTATCCCTTTGTCTGCCCCTGCCACTCCTCCCTGCTTTCTCTGCTCCTTCCCTCATCTTTTTTCAAGGGGACCTGCGAGCAATGGCGAAGAGGGGGCCAGCGCAGCCCCGGGACCGCAATTTCCATGCCAGTGCGGTTCTGCTTGGAAGTTCAGTTTACATTCCTTGCTCTACCCCAGCCACAGAAGAGCCCAGAGGATTGCAGCAAAGCAGCGAGCAACGTGGCTGCAGGCGACAAACACGGGCCTCGTGGGCTTGGAGAGGGTGGGAGCTTCCAGGAACCACAGGCGAGCACAGCATGCGGCATCCAGCCCCAAGCCCTTCAGAGGGAAGTTCTCCAGCTACCCCAGCCACCTAAGACCTCAGTGGTGATGTCTGAGTCACCAGATCCCTCCAGAGACCGCAGAAGAGGTTGTAGCTGTGGGAGGTATGAGGAGAAGTATTGCATCCTGCAGGGAAGAGGGAATGGAGGACACCACCCTTACTACACCACCATGCCACATATTTAAAGGACTGTGCTGGGCAAGGAGGGTGGATCTGAAATCTCACTCCCAGGTCAGATCCTGAAGTAGCTGTCTCAAGCAAGGGAAAAATTTCCCTGTCAAGACGCATCTGGGAAATGGGAAAGCATTTAGCAGGACCCCATGCTCCAGCTGGCAATGGCTCTGCTGCAGGTGCTGCAGTTTCTCCATCTCTCATGTGGATGTCAAATGAAGAAAAAGGGACCAGCTCAGGCACAGCTCTGCATTCCATGGTCTGGAGACCAGGGAGAGCTGGAGTCATGGCCTTCCTCCCACACATCACCATCTCACCCAGGCAGCAATGCCCTCCCAGCGCCCATCACTGCAGCAGCTGGGTGGCATCGAGGAAACAGCCAGGACAGCCTGTTCTGTGTGCACCCTGGGGTACCCAAGGGATGCTCAGCCACGCCTACATGAGCAGTACACCCCAGGAGTGGGGGGCAGCTTCCAGGAGATGTGGGCATATACCCCTGGCCCTGCTGTCTGGTGAGGCAAAGGAGAGCTCCTCCTGCCATCCCCTGTGAGGCCCGCACAGACAGCCGGTCCCAACATGCTGCCTCTCCCCCAGCCCCGCTCCCTCCCCTCCCCTCTCCCTAATTAAACTGCAGGTGAACCTGCCAGGGTCTGGCCCAGCACCAGGCGCTAAACGCCTTCCTGCAGATCCTGACTTGCCTCCCTGCACTTCTTTGAGCGTGCCAGGGACAGCCTGAAGCCCTTGCTCCCCATCCGCCCACAGCGCTCCAAGCCAGCAGCCCTTGCTGCTCTGCAGGGAGCCAGGATCAGCCCCGCACCTCTGGGGATGCTGCCCTGGCACCTCCAGGGATGCTGCCCTGGCCCCAGGGTCTCACTGGGGGAAGGTCCAGGGGATGGGGATACCCACAGGGATAATCTGAGCATCCAAAGCACCCACATGTGCTGCAGGGCCAGGTGGGCAAAGTCCCTGGTTTCCTGGGGATACCAAAATCCCTGTCAGCAGCCTGGCTGCAGCTATGCCAGACCAGGTGCTGCGGTCTGTGGGCACCCAAGCTTGGCTGGGCTCTTCAGAGCCAGGCGCCGGGGTCCTGAGCTTAGCAACATCTCCCTGATAGCCATAAGAGCACCTGCCTCCCTTGGCACATGGCAAAGCCTCCCCACACTCCAGTTCACAGCTAGCTGGCCCCCAGCACCTGCTGTTTGCAGCCTTGCAGGGAATGGCCCCCTCCTCACTGTAAGAAGTCAAGCTTTGGCCATGGATATGCAGGACCCTTGGCACCAGGAAGCCCTTCAAGGAGAGCACATGGTGTTCCCTATTTCTTCAAAGGCTGCAGAAGGAAACAGGGAATCCTGCTCTCCAGAGCCATGTCCCCTCCAGCCATGTACCTTTGGGGCCTTCAAGGACACCCAGCCCCTCCATGAGGGTCACAGTTATAGGGTCCCAGTTATTTCAGAGCTCCATATAGATGAGGTTGGGATGAGCAAAGGGGAATATTCAGGGAAGAGGGATCCCTTAGCACACCTCAGACAGCCTCTGCCTGGCACCCAGACGGTCCCAGCCCTGCTGGCACTGCACCAACCCATGGGTGCACATCTACCAGACAAGGACAAAGGCTCAGTGACCCACGACCATCGGCAGCTTTGGTTTTGGCAAGTACCCAGGCATGGTTCAGAACAGCCACACAGTGCTCAGCCACTCAAGGATGCTGCAGTGGGACCACATATGAGGGGCAACAGGCAACCCTTTCCAGTGAGGTGGACACAATTATGCTGCTCATCCCAGGAGCAGGGGACCTGCCTCCCCTGCTGATGCAGATGCAGCCACTTGCCTCTACCTCACAGCTCTGTTCTCCTACATCTGCTCCTGAGGCCAGCAGAAGATGTCTCTAGTGGCTGGGACAGCACATGGAGGGTAAGGGTGGGACAGCAGAGAGGGATGGGACCAGGGACAGGACTGGAGGGTGCTGGCATGGGTGATAGTGCCAGCAAATGGGCAGGAGGGTATCAAGGACATAGGCAGTCAGCTGAGGAGTCAGAAGATGACAGGAGGATTCGCCATGGCAGTGCTGAGCACATGGAGGGCACATGGGCCAAGGAGGATGCAGGGTATAGGTGGCACTGGAGGCTGAGCAAGGGGTACAAGGGACATTCCACACCCCAAGGGAGCAGCATCAAAAGACCATACCTGAAAAACCCACAGCCCACTGGAGTGTCTCAAAAATACCAGGGAGTCTGTGAGAGCAGGGACAGTAAATCCATGGGCACTCACTCAGCTTGCCCCCTGCTAATCTGTTGTGCTTTGCAGCTGCCATGCCCTGTACCCCAGAGATGGGTGCAATCTCCCTGCCACCTTCCTGCCACAGAGCAGGCCTGTGCTCTGCCCAGAATGCTGTCAGCATCCCTATCCCTGGCTATGCTGTCCAGAAGCCACCCCAGGCTCACAGTCCTGTAGGATTTGAAGCCTCCCTGCTCCTTCCTGTCTCCCCAGGGCTTGCACTCAAACTTCTGGGATCAGATCAGCAGGATGGAGAGACAGGCATTCGTTTGCCACTCTCCCCTGCTCTATTCCCAAGGGAAGAGCTGCTCAGCTCCACCAAGTGCCTGGATGCCTGGCAGAGCATGGGACAGGCACTGGTGCTGCACCCCAGACGGCTCAGGACTGCACTGGTGAAGATGCACGAGATGCAGGAGGACGGGTGGAGATGGGGAATGGAGCCAAGTGGGGAGAGCGGGAGGGAGAAACCAGCTACAAATAATTTAAAGTGAGATTCACGCACGGCTGAACTGATGGCAGAAGAAGTGGGAAAAGGAATGAAAGATTAAAGGGGTCTGTCACTTTGGTTTACAAACAACGATCCTACAAGCACACTGCACTCCCAGGCACGGCAAGGATGGATGGGGCAGGGCACAGAGCAGAGACCTGGTCCCCAGAAGCCAGATCCATTAATGCCTGCAGCATGGAGCCTGCACCCCTCACTTCCACCGCTCACCTCTCCTCCAGCACTGGGCTTGGGTGATGCACCCAGCTGTAAGACAGAGCTTAGAGCTCCAGCTCTATTACTGAGGGACATGGGCTGGAAGCAGGTCAGGGCACCAGCCTCAAGGCTTGCTCCATGCCAGAACACCTCTGAGCGGCCACATGGGATGGCCTGGGTGCTCGGGGGTCATCCTGCACCCTCTGCTGTCAAAACGGGAATTCTGTGTTATGCCCATCTGCTCTGCTGCTCCAGCCCTACCTCCATCCTTTCCTGGTGCTGGGTGCTCCATCCCAGGGAATTATATCCTACCAGTGCTGGGAGCCTGGGATGAGCCATATCCAAGAGCTCAGGATTGGATCAAGAGTCCAAGGGCTGCGGGAGTCCCCACACCCATCAGTCACAGCCCTGACAGTGTAAAGAGCTGAGGTGGCACCTGAGACACAAGTGAGCTGCAAGTCACTGGCCACCACCAGACCCAGTGGGCTGAGGAGGGTTGCAGAAGCTCAGTGCTCTCTGCTTGCTGGGGTTTCTTACCCAGGCTGGTGGGACCCAGAGCAGGGAAGCTCACCTGGGTGTGAGCGACTTGAGCCAGCAAGTTAGTGTCTCCTATCGCCTGAGGAGACTAAAAGTGAACTGCATTCCTCAGAGGACCTGGAAATACCTCGATGCTTATCAGGGCTGACGGTCCCCACCCTCCCTGCCAGGCCCTAACCTGGGTGCTGCTCATGGAGGGAAGAGACACTGTCCTCCTCCAGGCACCAGAATGCTGAGAGTGGCCACAGCTGCTCCATGACTGGGCCACAGCCTTCACGCTACACGTGTTCCAAGGTAGCGAGGCTTTGCCCATCTGCCTTGGACATGAGGGAGTTCCCAGCACCAAAACACTCCTTCGCTTCCCTCTCTAGCCATCTCCCCACCAGCTGGAGCTGCCCGGCTGACCCTGCCATCACAACCCTGCAAAGGCATGGAAGCCTCAAGCTGCCAACTTCTCTGTGAGACTCTCCTTGCAGTCCCATGGTTAGAAGATGTTGCAGGATGTGGAAGAATGCTTGGGGAAGGGATAAAGGCACCTCTCTGCTGGGCACCAGGCCAGGAGGCTCTCAGGCTAGGGCAGGTGAGCAGTATCTTTGGTGGTTTTCAACTTCTTCAGGAGATAGAGGAGCAATATGTTTGCTGGGCACTATCCCTGCCCTGAGCACCCACCTGTGTGCCACTGGCACCCTACTGTCCTCTCCTACCCACAGTCTGGGGCTGTGGACACTTAGAAATATGCTGAAGCCTACGCTTCAAGCGGGGTACTTAGGTGAGAAGATGCTTTGAACTCCTACAGAAGGTCCCATCAGGTCACAACCCTGATTTGCACCATGTAGTGCAGCTCCTCTGCACCTCCAGAGTCCACTCCTGAGGAAAGATTATCAACTGGGAAGCTGTAATCGAGGCAGAGCCAGCCATGCCTGCGAGGGAGTCATGGCACCGGGGCTGACAGATCATGGAGAGCTAGGAGAGCTCTCCCAGCAGCTCAAGTAGGTGCTCTGTGGGCAGACAAGGCTCCTTGTACAGCCTGTCTCTTCTGTCACCGTGCCACCATGCTCTAGGGTCCCACAAAGCAGCGTTCTCACTGGGGAGCCAACACAAAGGCAGGATGCCAAGGTGATGGGTTCATGGAGCTATGTCTCATTAGCTAGAGGTGTTTCTGCTCACTGTGATGCATTGAAACACCATCCCCAAAGCAGGAAGGAGCCAGGATGCTCACTACATCCACCAAACTGAATCCCAAAGCTCAGCATCCACCTTCAGACCCACCAACTGTGCTGCACACCCATGGCACTGCTCCAAACACCAGCCTACACCCTATGGGGAGAAGATGCCAGAAAGTGGTGGGGCCTGGAAGAAGCCTTTGGAGTAGCTGGGGCTGGGCAGGGAGGAGTAGGCTCATGATGAGGGCCAGTGTACGTACAAAGGTGCATGGAGAAGAGCCCAGCTTTGCCACAGTGCAGTGGCAAAACCCTGTGGTTTCTCAGGCTCTGCCATCATCCATGGGGATGCTGAAGAGCTGGCCTGGTTCCCTGGGCCAAGAAAGAGCTGTGTAGGGGCCCACAGAGAGCCTATGATGGCTCCTGAGAGCAGGGGCTAGGCATACAAAGAGGAAGAAGAGAAGGGAGACCATCCAGCCCTTACCTCTGCTGAAGATGATGCTCTCATAGGGAATCTTGTTCTTGGTCTCAAGGCTGGAGCAGTTCCAGCGCTGGTCCCGGAACTGGTGCTGGCACTCGTGGATGGCAATCTGGATGCCCTGGATGGCCGACGCAGTGACGTCGGGGTGGCGCACGCACACCTCCAGCTGCCGCCGTGTCAGCCCCGGCAGGGTCAGGCACACCGTGTTGGCGTTCAGCACCGGCTCTGACGGCAGCTTCAGGCCCAGGATCTCATTAGAACAGGAGCTGGGAGGGAAAGGGAAATCCATGAGCTTGTATGAATCAGTGTGACAACTGCTCGCTTCCCTTTTGGGGAGGGGGAAGAGTTCGGTGGGGGACACACATGGGTAGGAGAGATGCCCCTCAAGCCACACTGTGCCTGATGCTCTACAGAGAAGCCTGGGAAAGGCCTGGGCATGCCAGCTCAGCCAAGTAGAGATGCCCCAGCAGCAGTGGGGCTGCAATGCTCTCCGGACACATCAGCAGAGACTGTGCACAGCAGCAGCCACATTTGGTCCCCTTGCCTCTGCAGCCCAGCATTTCCCATGGCTGCACCCCGTCTGTGTGCTCCCCCAGGGATCTCACACCCTGGCCACACAGTGCAGACTGTCAGACACAGATTGCCCCAGCTTGCCTTCCCCAGAGAGCATAGGCTTTCCCCAGGGAGAGTAACAGAGACCCCGGAGTAGGAGACCATCCCAGGTCTGTCCCCATTCCCGTTGCTGGCTGATTCCCTCCCTGCATCTCCCACATCTCCAGCACTGCTGGTCCTCTTAGGGAGGTAACCAGGAGGACCAGCCTTTTCCTGTCATCTTGATAGGGAAATTCGGAGCTAAGCACCTGCTGAACACTCTCAAACTCTCAGCAGTAATCCCAAATTAACATTCCAGTCCCACTAGACTTGGTGCCTGTCACCACAGAAGCACAGAGACCAGCTGATGGATGGTGCAAGGGGAGATACACAGTCCATGGCAGGGGAGCAAACACACAAGTAGAGGCGCTGCCTGGGGAAACAAGGGGATAGATGGAGTGTGAGAAGGTGGACAAAGCATATCCAGAGAGAGGTGCCTGGAGCTAAAACAGTGATATACAGGACAGATGGATGCAGAGAGGGAAATGGAAGGGGTGGAAGTGTTTGTCCAGCTCCAGGGAATGTCTTGAAGGATCCTGAGATCCAGTATCCAAGCAGAAGACCCGCAAAGCAAACAGCAAGCAGAGGGATGTCCAGGAGCATCTTGCATCTTGCAGCAGGGTCCATCAGGAGCTCAGCACTGCCCTGCTTCTTGCTCCAAGCATCTTAGTCCCTGCTGAGAGCTCTCTCCAGGCAGGGTTCCTTCTTTCCTGGTACAGCTAAGAGGTGGGTCTCTGGCAGGAGCAAGGAGCTTGGAGGCCTTTGAACCTTGATTACAGAAATGAGACTTGGAGGAGCATCCTGGAGGAAGGACTGTAGCTGCCTCACAGAGCAACCTGGTCTTAGGGAGAAGGGTTATTCCCCCTCTGCTCCCCCAAATCCTACAGGCTTGGTTCAGGCACATGGACAGAAGCAGCTCTCAGGGATCATGGACTGACTTCCCCAGTCAGTGCTCACCCAGCTTTGGAGGAAGCGCTCAGCCCCAGGGTCCCTGCTGATTTACAGCTTGTTCAGGGGGGAAGGGGAGCTGTCAGAGTCAGGCTGCTGCTTCCTCCAGCTTTCCAAGAGCGTTTACACCCATGCCACCACTTGCACTGGTCTGCCCCAGTGCAGATCTATAATGACTCCAACAAGGAGAGTCGAGGTGGGGGAGAGCAGACAGAAGAAAAGCAGAAGGGGGTGCATCGCTCCAAAGCACCAACACAGGAGAGGAAATCCTCTGCCTGGCTTCTGCACTCATTCATGCTGTCGAAGCAAGCCCTGGCTGACACGAGATGCAAAACAGGTCCTCAGCTACCACTGTCACCAGCCCCAGCAGCTTCTTCCCCAAGCACTGAAAGGACCTTGTCCTGTGCCTGTGCTGAGCCAGACACAGTGCCTGTCACCCTCTCTCAGGGCATCCTGGGGTGTGGGGGGTGTTATGGCGCTTCTCCCCATTGGACAGCAGGGAAACTGAGGCAGGAACCCTTGTGCAGGGCCCCGCAGAGCTGCTTGTAGGTCCTACTGCCTCTTGCTCCACCCAGGGCTCAGGGAGACCAGCGACCGGCAACGAGCTGTCACTGTCACCCTCCCTAGGAGGACACAGCGCTCCCCCAGCTCTCTTCCCCCTTGAAATCTGGATTTAAACTTGATTTCACGGTGACAAGCCCCCAGGTCACAGGCTGCAGCGGCTGCCGCTTTAATTAATACAAGTCCCAACGTTAACAAATTATATTTAAAGGGGCTGGAGAGAGGGGGAAGGGCGGGGGACACCCCCACACACACACACTCACACCAGCACCAGAGTTAACCCCTGGCTGTCTGCAGCGCACAAGTTTGGGAGCGGGCGGAGGGGAGCTGCCAGCCACCTGGGGGAGATGGAGACAGACGGGGGGGTGAGTGTTTGGCAGGCGGCCCTCTCTTAGTCCCCCCCCCCCGTAGCTTCGAGCACCGGCGGAGCAGCGGAGGGAATGCAGGTGGATACCTCGCCCTGGTGCGCGCGTCTGGGGTGCGGAGCCCAAAGGCTCGCCCCGGCAGCGAGGCCCGTCCTCTGCCCGGGGAGAGCGGGGAAACTGAGGCAGATAGGGCGGGCGCTGAGGAGGCTCCGGCCGGGGAGGAAGGGGGACAACCTCCGGGAGCGAGGAGCGCCGCGCATCCCACTGCCGCTTCACCGGGCCGGAGAAACGGGGCGGGCAACGGGGGCAACGGCCCTGACAGAACCCTGAGCAGGGGGCCGCAGCGGTATGGGGCCGGGCCGGGGCGGAGGGACCCCCCCCCCCCGAGCCTCCCTGGGCAGCCCGCCCCCGGCGTGGGGCTGGGCTCGGCGGCTTCCCGGCGCC
>JASSUY010037065.1:0-81103 GCA_032466535.1 Forpus xanthops | reverse complement strand
ATTACCAAAACTGAATGTTAGCTTTATAAGATTTGAGGAATTCATTCATATCATCCAGTTTTGACTTTTCTCAACAAGCACATTTACTCTTTGAGGTAACATAAGCAGATTATGAAAAAAATAATGTGTTTTTTTGTTTTTTGTTTTTTTTTTGTGGTTTTTTTTTGTTTGTTTGGTTGGTTTTTTTTGTAGTTTTGTTTGTTTTTTTGTTTTTTTTTTTTTTTTTTTTCCCTGAAGCACATCTGAAAGTGTTTTGAATTTGTTGGGGATTTTGGGGTTTTTGTTTTGTTTTTTTTTTGCTTGTTTTTTAAACTGTATTCATATTATTGAAATAACTGGCCATCAGGTACCAGCACTATGCAGCTGTTTCACCAGGATGCAGAACTTATTTAAAAGCAACAAAAAAAGTTGTCAAATTTAGGTTCAAGAAAGGTCTAACTTTGGAGAGATAAATGACAAAGTAACTAGCTGCTCAGTCTGCAAGTAGTCAATGTGTATGTTGACCTGATAAAGATTTCAGTTTATATGTTATGTGCAGGAAGATTATAGAGAAATTTTAATAATATGTTAAGAGAAAGACATTGTATTTTGGGATTAAAATATCAAATGCATTGTAAAGATATTTGGATATTTGGATTCCTAAATGTTTCTCTGCTTCTGTGTAAATGTACAGAAAACAAGATCTTCCCAAATCCTATATAACACTTGTACTAAGAACATAATGAGTAATGAACACCGACAATGCATAAGAACAGGAAGCCGCCCGGGCAGTCATTGCACTTTTGCTCATGCAAGGACTGTGGAGAAGTTGTGCGGTTTTGCAATAAAAGATGCTGTTTCCAACTCTTCTATTTACTTCTCTTTCCCTTCAGGTATCCACTGTGGAGATGTTTAACATGAAATTATGATGCAATTTCATCTGTTCAACCTACAAGATCAATTAACCAAGTTTTATGCTCTAATATATCAGTACTCTTGAAGCTGTAACAATGACTAAGTAGAACAAGTGCCACATATTGTGTCTTAAGTGCAATTCTGGATCAGATGCCTGGGTCATTATGGTCCTATAGTGGAATAGCTCTGTTTTCAGTTTCAAAAGTTAAAAAAATAATTTTATATGGAAAGTTGCACCCATGCCTTTTATCTGTAAACAGACTTGGCTGCCAACAACAGTCAAACATTAGCTTCTAGCAAAAGTTTCAGCTTTTCCAGATGTTTCTTCTTACTAGGAGGTTTAGACGTAGTCTTGTAAACACAATCAATGAATTTTCATCTATTCATAAAGAGAGAAGGCAAAAGGAAATAAAGTCAACTTGATCCAAATGAGGGTGATTTCAGAGCAAAGCTGATCTGATGATTGAAAAATAAATATTGTTAAATTTGGAAAAAGAACAAAAAAGAAGACTTAAAATACCCTAATCTTGGAATGCCATGTTATGCTGAAGCAATGTAAACCTTTATGATATTTTCATAAAACCATAATTTTTGCTTAAATTTTACAATGTAAAAGACAAATGTAATAACTTGTTTCCCATTATTGAAGTGATACAACATTTTTACAGCTCAGATTAAAATGAGACATTCATTATACTTGACCTTCATTCATTGTTAAGTAGCTATTACAGTGCTGACGTTTTTTGCTAATTCTTCCCCTAGAAATTGAAGCTTGGAGCTGGCAGTAGGGAACTTCACTGACAAGAAATCATGTTCACAATCATGCACTACTGTTTACAGAGGGGAAAGCTGTAGAAGGAATGTGAATCTCCCATGTTTTTCAGTTGCTTGACTCTCATGTAAGATGGAGGGCTGTATTCATAGAATTTATGGCCAATTTTGGAAAAGATGAGGAAACCATGGATCTATGCCATAATTTAGCACTGCCCAGTGCATGCCCTGATCTGTATGGCTGAAAGAGACGCTCATCTTAGCCAGCATGAGTGCACGTGACAAACTCTGTCTGATCTTGAAGCTACAGAGCCAATGCCAATCAGGATAAGCTGGTATGGACCTCTGTCTTAGAAGGACCCCAGTGCTTCTTGCTAATGAAGAAACTGAGAAGACAGGCCTGGACATATGAATTAACAATTGATTAGAAATATCTTACATGGGTGATGCAAAGGGCATGGGTAAAGGAGAAAGGAAAGCTTTCACTTCCCCATTCTCTTCTCTTAATTTTAGCATAAATTTTACCTAAATTACTGTTTCCTATTCAGTGATAAAATGCAGTGCTGAGATGTACCCAGTTTCTGAATTTACATTAATTCTTTCACTTCTCTTTCACATGATATCAGTGTATACCCTAATGTTAGAGTGCATGAACTACATACTTCGTATCTCCATGAAATAGGGAGAAGTGACTGATTTATGATGTAAAGAAACTTCTATTTGATGTTTGATTTTTTGTAAAACCTCACAGGCTTTCTAAAAGGTCTTGGATAAAATATATTCTTCAATTGCCCGGCCACAGTCCTAACATGGTCCTTCAAATTTGTGAATTTGTGTAAGCGGAGTGTATTTCAATAGTGATTCCTTCATCTGGGGTAGTGCAAAACACAAAACCACTAGAGCAGGCAAATCTGTCTGTCATCCTACAGAGAGCAAGGGATGCAAACTGACTGTTGAGTAGTCAAATATTTCAGATTTCAGAGACGGACAAAAGACTGGTTTAAAATTTATTTTGGCAGAAGCTCCCTCCCTATATCCAATGTCTCACTTTTAAGGAGCATAGAACAAGTTGGAAGGCAAATTCTTTCATATGCAGCAGAAATGAACCTGATTTTGTGCTGGAGAATCTGGGGGAACAGAGTAACAGGTCTCTTGCCAGCCCATCCTTCATCAAGTGACATTTTCCACCTGTAGAACAATATAATTCCAGCTATAGCTTTCATCATCTATGCGCAAAATCCCTGGCAGTACACTACAAGGGCAGGCAAGATTGCCATAGTTATTACGATGCTTGCTGAACATACTGATGAAGCTAATGTTTACCTCTTCCTTTTCAAAGAAGGCATGCTTCAATGAGAGCAGCCTGTTCTGACGTTGAATGCCTATGTTTTGGATAACCTTCTATATACTAGTAGCTTTAAATGACTTGCCCATAATTATAAATTATTTGTGCTAACATTTACAGCACATAAAAGCGTGAACTGTTTCTTTTTTTTTGATTTTTTTATTTGGTTCTAAGATCCTTCTCCTATTTCTCTCTATGTAAATTTTGTGGACAAAAATGAGCCTACAAAACTGTGGAGGGAAAATGGACTTTGAATGACTTTTCCTGGGGCTTTCTGTGGGTCTGAAGACATGAATCAGAGGGATTCCCATCATCACAATTTATCATTACACTTGGCTTACAATTTTCTGTTGGAGTTTTTTCTTTTATACCTTCCGGATGCAGACACATCACGTTGTGCTTCAGTGCATTCCAGGGTCAGGGCACTGTAGCATGACTTAGAGCAAGTAAGACACTTGTTTTCTTGCTCTTCTTGAATAATTGCTTTGAACATCTCCTGTGCAGAAGAATATGAATAGAAGTGATTTGAAAATTTAAAGATATGTCCAGATTTCCTTAAAGATTAGAGACATATCTGAAAATTGCACACAAAGGGTATAATCTCCAAATATATATATATATATGCATAAACATATGCATTATTCTATAGCTTACAGGGTGGACATTTTTCTGAATTCAGAAATTTACTGTGGTGCACATAAGAAAAGAATGCAAGCTAAATAATTCCAGCAAATTCTGTTCGTAAGAAATTGCTTGTATTTTGACTATGTCAGGTACTATATTGCAAGTAAAATGTAATTATTTTTACTTATGATAAAGCTGACTGACAGTTTTGGTTTGTATTTTTTGCCACAATCCATTTTGCAAATTTTATTTGCAATGCGAAAAGTAACAAAAGCAGAGTAATTTGCACAAGTCTACTATACTTCTCATAAAAATGCCGGTCTCACTTTATTAAATGACACATTGCTTTTAAGCTAGTAGCATGCAGTTGACAAATTAACTTGTCCAGCTCTGTTCTCTACTAGAAGGAATATTACGGTTGGCACTAGAAATTATGGATGATGGTCTAAAGTAGGCAGCACTGATTCATTCTTTGAGGTGGTCCATGAAACGTGACCCATAACAATGAAATTTCTGTTCTGTAAAAAAAAAAAAAAAAAAAAAAAAAAAAAAATTGCATCAAAAATATATATATATATATATATTTTTGTCCTTAGTGTATCTGAGTGTCCTTGCCATTTTTAGAGTTCCAGCTGTCTGAAGGATGAGGTACATTCACCATAGCATCATCTTCCTTGCTTACTGGAGCTGAGAGTTGCTGCACAGCAGCTCGCAATTCATAGCTGCCATCCCATTTCTGGACTCGTGCTTGCCACTTGTAGAAAATATGACCCTTACCTAATATTTCTGGATTATTTTCTGAGAAATCCTGCTACGGCTATGAGCATGTGAGATACAAAAATGTAAACTGGTAAGAAGTGCATCCTGTACCTTCTTCATACATTAGATGTTTTACACATACTATTAAAATATATATCCAGTGGCCTCCTACTTAGTAGATTAAGTATCAGGAAACCTACCTGGTTGTTACAACATACTGCACATGTGGCGCAACCCTCCGCAAGGGAACCTATTTGTGTTTTTCATCACTGTCAGTTTGCAAAGAACTACAGGAGTCTTCTACTTAGGAGAGTTAAAGCTACTTTTGCTATCTTTTCACCCCCAAAATTCCCACTCCTGACTTCTTTGACAGGTTTTACTCTAAGAAAGGGCAGAAAAACAATCTGCTAAAAAGAAACCTTAGAAATTACCCAGACAAGTGCTGAGCCTCTACATTGAATTATTTTGAAGGACAAAAGAGCCACAAAGTGAAATGCAGAAGGTTCTGTCTGAACATCAGGAAACACATATTTTTTTATTGTGAGGGTGACCAAGCACTGGCACAGGTCATCCAGGGAGGTTGTGATGTTTCCACACCATGCGTTCAGAGATATTCAAAAGCCATCCTTATGTTATCCTGGGCACCTGGGTTTGCATGGTCCTGCTTGAACAAGAGAGGTTGGAGTCACCTCTGGCGGTTCCCCCAGCATCAACTGTTCTGTGACACTGCCTTTCTGCATGTTTTGTGTCAATCAGATACAGTGTTTATCAACAGATGCAGTTAATTAACACTTTACCTCATAAGTACATGTAAATAATGTTTTCTACCCTAATACTTGACTTTAGAGACAGTGGGCTGTGAAGAGAGAAATTTCCAGAGACAGCAAAGAATCTTGGATTGGGTAAAAACAGAACGCAACATCTGGGCGCATCCCCAAGGACATCTGGTGCATCTTAGAAGCCCCAAGTAACAGCTAGTCTCAGTAGAAGAAGTTGCATCTTTATCACAATGAATTATGCACATCAATTCGATTGAGCCATTCAGATTGTCTGAAACTTAGCAAAATTTATCTGGTACAAATTGCACAAAACTCAAAATCAAATAATGAGACTGAAAGGTTTGAGCCCTCAGGAAAATAGGCTTCACAGGTCTGAAGGAAACAGCGAGAAACCTATAAGCACCTCCAACCCTCCCTATAGATATACAAATAACAATGTATGAATAAAGAAAAAAGGTAAAAAGAGCAACAAATTTACTGACAACTCTGAATGAGATCAGAAAACTATCTACACACACTTGTTGTTTATGGTAAGCTTCTTTCTATTTTGTAAAGTAAAAGGACTTTATAAATAAAATTCTCCCCTGGATATTTCGCTTTTGAATAATTTCAGAGATTACTAACTTGTTTTGTCAGGTTTGTAATGATTTCCAGAATTGACATCAGCCCAATATTTAACAAGCACTAACAAGGTAAGCTCTAATGTCCCCCAAAAAACACACATTTCCAGAATCTTAAACCCATCCAGTCGTGCTTAAACTGACACATGATGATATTTTTCCAGCATAATTAAGTTTAAAGTAATTTTGAAAGCAAACATCTGAAATCTACTGCACCAGTGATGTAGCAAGTGTTTCAATGATCAGAGAAAAAAATTGACTCAAGGCTATTAAAAATAACCAAATTTTCCCTTATCTCTCTTTTCCTAGACTTGATGCTTTGCTGCAGTTTTTGCTTTGTATTTTTCCCTTCCAATATGAATATTATACAGAGTATGGCAAGTATGTAAAAATTTGTTTATAACTGGTCCAAAAGGGAGAATCAACAAGGAAAAATGATGGGTTAACTGGGTCATATTCCTCTCACACTTCTACTTTATTGCAGAATGAAAACTGTTCAGTCAGCAGTATTGTATTACAAGACTGTATGTACCAAAGACAGAAGAATCAAAGCAGACATGTCATCACTTATTTTTTTGCTTTTCTCTGTTTAGTAAAATAACTATTATTTTTACCATATCTGACACAGGTGAAAGTAGAGTGGCAACAGTGTGCATATGTTATTTTGAATGGTTGTTCTGTTACTACCAGAGGATTGACTTAATTAACTCTAAACCTTATCAATTCCTTCATACTTCATTGAAAAGACACAACTGCCATTTTCTCTTACAATATTTGATTTATAATATGTAAGTAAAATGTTGTCTAAGTTGCATCCTAATGTTCTTTCTGGAGTGTCTACACAGATACTAAAGCAGTACGAGACCTTATATACCTGAGAATTTTGTAACAAACACCTAAAAATGTGGATAGGCCCCTAGCATTATTTTTCAGACCTATTTGAGTTCAGGTTCCAGCAGCAAGAGTGAGACGGGTTGCATCTGACTGGAGCTATTTTAAGAATTGTGCAGTTACAGTTTTTAACCAGCCACAGGAATCAAATGGGTGGAGAACAATTTAGATCTCTGCCAGTCAGAGCATCTTAATATCTTGTTAAGGGATTGAGTTTCCATATGCTTTATGGTTATGGAGAACAATACCAGGAAGTTTATCAAGGCATCCAAAACATCTGGCTTGGCATGATATTTTCATAATAAACTGAGGAGGGAGAAAATAGAATTTGGTATACACTAAAACTTTTCTATTGTTGCTTTCCGGGTAATGTTCTCACTTTTTTTATTCAAACTATAATTCTGGTTTTGTGGAATATTCTTATGAGTGATTTTTTTTTTTATTACGTCAAAGTAAAAATGCTTATTTTGCCTTCTCACAAAATGCTAAAATCTTTGTCTGCATCAAATAAATATGATGCTTCTTTCCATCAAAACCATCAGAAAAACTTTGAAGTTTAATTCTAGTAGGATTGAAAAATATAACAAGTGTTGTCTTAAGTTTGTTCTTCAGTTTCTTCATTGACTCTTTTTCTCTATGACTTTAGGAAGATGTGGTGATTTATTTATTTTTTTATTTTAATATCTAGCTTTAATCTTTAGTCTGTAGCCTTCACTTCTAATTGTGTTTTCAAAAAATGTAGATGTGTGAGATACTACTTCAGAGACTCATTTACTGTAGCTATGTCTCTGACTATATGTACATGTTTGAGGAGGGGGGAGGGACAGAAAAGAGAAAATGGATATTCCATGCATTAGAAGTTTGCTGTATCTTGCAACATATGAAAAACTGCAGTTAAAAAAAAAGGCAGAGCTTATTACAGTACAACTGAAGTACAATAGACTACAATGGCATTGTGGATTTAAGCATTTGGTTATCAAATTGTAGTATCTATCATGACTATTTTTCATTACTTTCAATGAGGGATTTTCTAAAAAAGCTTTGCTACTTTCTGAATGCCACCCTTCACTCCACATGGAATTAATAAAATCGAGCTGGAGAATTAAACTCAGTATTAAAAAAAGACAACATTAGTGGTCTCAGTATGGTGCATAACATAAACATTCAAAGAGAAGAACATCCTTTATTCTTTTTCTAAGGAAGGTGAAAATTTCCATGCACATTTTTTCCTGGGGAGATTTGATTTTAATATACAGGTGACAAATATACGTCTTGCTGATAAAGCTGTATAAGGAATTTGTAAAATCTGCCAGCTCATGGCACTTGCAGCCAAGCCCCTTCAATCTGGGGCTCTGGGAGAACAGATGTACTCTTTCAGCAGTAAATTTCCTTTCTAATATAAACATAGGTGTTTACCTCAGACTGGAATTCATGAATTTGAGCTTTTTCATGTAATAGAAATCCAAAAAGTAGTTTGTTTGGGAGAATGATATGGAATATTTCAAAAATTCCAAGCCACAGAGCCAGATGGCTGAATGTCTTAGAAATCACACCAGACCATGGATTCAGCTGCTCATAGAAGTGGGGAGCACCATAAACCAGCAGGGAGGCCCAGTCTGCTTGGTTGGCAGATAGGAGACTGTCGGGAATTTCATCAAAATTAATGTGTTTCTGCAAAATGATTTAAATTTACTAAATCAGAATTTTCCAGGGAAAAACAATCCATCAGAACATTTATCTAATTCTATTGTTCACACTCTGCAGAGGAATAATTTATTGTTTTTTGCCAATGGCTTATGTAGTCTTTTGCAGAATTTACGGCCATGCCATGATTGGTGTTTGAGTTACTGTTGGGTAACCGTACAGATACAGCATCCACAGACACTGAAAGGCAATTCCTTCAATGGAAGTACCTCTAACAAAGAGGAAGGAGGTAAATTCCATATGTTCCCTATTTCTCGAGTGTTGTTTTTGTCTTGTCTGTGCCTGATTATGAGAAATGAACATGTACCTCATTACAGAAAGAGGTTATTGAGAACCAGGTGTCATGTAGGATAAATAATGTGCCTCTGAGTTGAACAAAAGAAAGCGAATGCAAAAAAAATTACTCTGCCACTGCTATTATAGCTTCAGCTCCAGTGTATTTCGTTTTCCTTCCCCCTCCCAGAAATTATATTTCTGTAGCATTCCCTTATAACAAAAAAATCCTGTAATTTGTAGTAATGCCATTTAATTTATATGAGATATATATATAGGCCTAAACATAAGCTCTGAGACTCAAAAACAAAATCGGGGTGCAGGAAAAGTTGCAGGTGCTGTTATGGAAAGCCGGGGCGGGGGGGGAAAAACATCAAGTATAGCATTAGTAACTTCTATTAGACAAAGGTGAACAAGATGCATTTTTTGCAGACCCTCATTATTAACAATGAGTTGGAGATAACAAGTAGTGCTTTAAATGGAGTCCTTAAAACTTCCTGCAGGAAATCCAAACTCAAGTAATAAATGTTGGTACAGAGGTGGAAGGATGATTCCCTGATTTCAAAAAGTAAACTTCAGGGATATATTGAAAGGGCCCTGAAAAGTAACATTTTTTTCCTTTTTTTTATTTAATTCTCAGAAAACAGAATATTTTTAAAAGTTATTTGATAAAGAGTGTACGCAATCATTTTGCATTATGTTGTTTGAAAAGGTATTAGCAATTGTGGTGGCCCAGTGGTGAAGTATTTTTTTTTAAACTCCAGGCTGAAGAGTTTTGATGTGGCAAGCATTTTTTATGGTGCATATAGAAAAATATCATTAAACCTACACACTGCTGTTTCTTAACTTCTTAATTGAAAATAGGTAGGCAACAAATAAAACTCTTGACTATTGTGTCATCTGATGAATATGAAAAACACATCAGTTGCCACAAAAATTTGGACTTTTCTTCTTCATTGGAAGAGTCCAAAAGAAATTTCTTAACTTCAGCTGTAGAATCTGAATGTGTGCTTTGCCAGCATGGAGAAGGGGTACTTTTTCGCACATTTAGTTCTAGTTTAAAAAGTGGTATACGCTGAGCATCGTCAAAATCAAATAAATATCTGATAATATGCTTTTAGATGATGAGAAGTAAATAAAAATGAGAAAATCCCTGGACTGTGGGTAACAGAAATGTTACTGACTTTTTTTCACAGTTCTTGCACACTAAAGGAATATTGCATGGGTCCACATAATGATAATGAACATATTGACAAAGAAGCCAAAAATTTAGATTTTACCTTAGTTCTTCCATGTCCTTATTGAATTCCTAATTTTCATAATTTGAAATGCCATTATTTGGGATAAAAGATATGTTAACAGAATTTACAAGTTTTTAAAGAAAACATTGTTGATGTTTCAGTGATCCTATCCTCATATGCCTTGAACATTCATATTGTTCTAATTGTATCACATACAGACATTCCCAGATGTTAAATCTGTATTTCATTATGTATAGACTTTGTGTAGCTAAAGTCATCACAAACAGCTAAATAGCTGGTAGGCACTATGGACTACTAAAAGAGTGATTACAAGAAATTCAATCTGGGGCAAGCTAGCAAACATGGAGTGTAACCAAGGTGGTGAAAATACCACTGAAAAGCATATAAAGCTCCTAGAGCTCACTTCATATCAGCAGTAGCAGAGTTCCACTGCTAATGGTGTTTCAGACTTTCTCCTGATTTAATACTTTCAACAGATACTATGCATTGTGATGCTTAGGGGAGAGGGAATACACAAACCAGTTTATCCTATTAATTTCGTGCACTGCAAACCATAAAACAAATACTGACTATTCTGAGTGTTTCAGCAGGTTCTATGTGAGCAAGATTTTGTTCTACTTTTATGCATTTCAAAGAGATGGTCTCATGGTAATACTTAACAAAAACTGGGAGGATGCCACTTTTCTCAGCCAAAGCAGAACATTCTCAGCAACACAGAAAACTTCAACTGTTCAGCAGTATGGCTTGTGTGAATAATTGCAAAGAAATCAGGATCTTTTATGTGAGTTCATAAAACATGTACATGTGGGATTTTAATAACCTAAACCAAATAAAACTAATTAATAAAGAATAGGATATTATAGTTAGAGCCACAAAGATTTTGTACATCCATGAAAACTAGGACAGTGTTTGTACAAACTCAAGGTACTTTAGGTGGCTTTTGTTGCAGTTTTTGGGATATTGTGTGATAGAAATTATTTCAGCCTGTAAAACCAAATTCAAATAAGTACCTTTCTGTTTGCTATTGCTTATGTTTACATCAAATACTGTACTTCCAATATCTAACATACCCTTCTAAAGCAACACTTTTTCAAGAGGTACTGATTATACTTGTTAATTCCCAAATTAGCTGAATTGCCTAAAAAGACATTTGAAATATTCATTTTCTTTTTAAAGTGAGATCTCCAGCTTATCCAGTTATACATACGGTAATATTTTCATATATTACAATTTTTTGTAAGAGTTATTCTGAGCACATACTTGAGAAGAAAGACGTAGGTGAAGATCCAGAGTTCAGTCAGGTTTTGGTTAGCAGTTTGTAAAATGTAGAAAATTCCCTGTCCCTGTGGAGTCGGGATTTTGCTATAGCTGCTTTAAAATATCATGCTTTTAACCCAAATTTCTCTGGGATTTTGGAGCCCATCTTAGCCTCCACTAGTGCAGCTGGTGTGCTCTGCACGCATGTACCAGAGAGTAGCACCAGGATCGACCTTAGGCCACCTGCTTAAGAAGCAGGTTTATGTTTTGTTCTAAACTTGCATCACCAACTGAACACCTTTTCACTAGTACTTATTTCAGCTGTGTTTAACAAAAATAAATGCCTGATAAGTTAAGAAAAGACTGCTGATTCCCACTGCCAAAGTGCTGTTGGAACACAGTAACCCCAGAAAACTAGACTGCTCCTGCAGTTATCAGATCAAAATGTAAAAAAGTGGTGAAAAGTACAGACAGACTTGTTATGAAATGCGCAGATAAAATGTTGCTTGACCACAGAACAGCTTTCAGAAAGAGGTGAAAAGTAGTTCAGGACCAAATTCACTTTACAGTATTTAGCTCCCTTTTGTAAAATCATTTGTCTTATCAGATGTTTTTTCCAAGTACTATTGCTCTAATAAATACAAAAAGGTTCACCAACAGGCCAAAACTCTAACCTTGTCTTCTGAAGATTGAAACAGAGCTCAAAACAGGATTTTGAGATTGGAAATATCGGAAACATGAGAAATTCTGGTCTATGTTTTTCTTCAGGTAGAAGTGAGAAAAATTATTGAGAGAAAAGTCTCCTACAATTAATCTCTATGAATTCCCCAAAAATTTCAAACTACATAGCATAGTTTGTCCAAAACAGAGCACACATTGGAAGGAGAAGCAATGCAAACATTAATAAGGTTTGATCAAAGTTCATTTGACATTAACATATTTACTTTTAACCTTTTATGAATTAGGGAAAAAATTTTTAATCATTCTTTTATTGAAAGGGTGCAGTCTAAAGACTGATGAAACACATACAGCAGATTGGGATCAGGCTTTTTTCCTTTCAATCCGTTTCAAATATCTGAACCACAACAGTAAAGCTCATATAGTAAGAAAGTCTGAGAGGTAAAAGGAAATATCTGGAATGGCTAGGAAACAGCATTGGGCAGGAGTAGTTTTGGTAGGTCATCAGGCCCATGATTAAGAAAACATAACCTAACTTTGAACTTCCAAATTGTGAATTACTTTATAAAATTGAAGGTCCTCTATACAATGTTATGGTGCATTCTTCTGCAAGGGACTTTCTTAATTCATAAAGATACACTGAGCATTTTTGTTGATAGGACACTAGAGCAATGAGTTAAAAACAAAATCAGAAGCACACTTCCTTCATCAGGGAATCTGGTTTTGAAGCCAAAACCCATGGTGGTGTTAAAAGTGATCAGGATTATACTTTGACCCTGTGCTTTGTGCATGGTTAAAGAACAGAGAACATCTGGATCCCAGAAAACAGGGACTTGTAAAGGGAATTTTATCTCCCACCCTGAAGCTGATAGAGAATTGAATTACAAAAGTCTTTCCTCAGTGACCTCATTATCCCATTCCAAGTGTGAACGAGGAGCATAGCATTTTAAAATGCATAGGGGGAAATTCCAACTTTTAATCAATGTAAACAAAAAGCAAAAAATAATTTTTCCCATATTTGTACAAAGGAACTCAGCTACAAAACACTGGCTGTAGTAGAAGTACACTCTTACGGACTTGAAAAAGTGCATTTTTCTGTTTATCTGTTTTTTCCATAAAATGCTCATAAATACGTTCACTTAACTGCTTCCTCTTCCTCCAACATCTTCCTAAGCTGTAAATTGTACTGTGTCTGTAGTCCTCTAAAGTGTAAGTCAGCTTCCGCTTGATAAAATTAATGAGCAGTGTTGCTAAGAGCCAGGTGTGCCAGCCTAAATGAAATATCGCATGGAAGCTAGCACTTTGGACCATTAACTATGGTTAATCGGCAAGGTTATTTTATATGCAGAAACAGATGTTCCTCCATAACTGACTTCATTTATTTTTAGCTTGCAGTTACCAGGAATTACTTGAAAACGAATTTTATACATCACTGTAAAGGCCGATGGACAACATGAGTGGCAATGTTGATTCTTCCACCTTTCATTCTGATTTTATTAAATAATATTGCTATTCATTATGGTGGCTGAAGACAAGAAAGAATATCTGTTCTTTTGTTGCAACAGGCTAAATTTACAGGAACATCCCACACACACGTGTCTAAATGCATATAAACTCTGGAAGTACGCACAATATGCCAAGATACCTTTTTTTTTTTTCTCCTCAACAAAATGTAGCCTTTTTAAAGTGCTCTGGGGAAAGAAAATGAAAGATACCAGATGACAAATGCTAAGTGCTCATTGCTTAGCAAACATACTGAACAAATATCACAAACCTGCAAAGCCATTAAGTACAGGAACTCATTCCGCTGAAGCCCAGAGCAGGAAGACAAATAAAGAGCTAGTTATAGAGTTAAAAGCAACCGGGTTATATCTAAATTGAATAGGAAGAGACATTTATTTTGGTGCAACTGTATTGTTAGATATTTCTTTGAATTTCTCAAGTATTCTCAAATATTTCATTTTAGAATAACAAAAGGAGACAAGACAAAAATGGCACCACAATATGAAAATTAACATGACATAACAAAATCAACTCTTCTTATGTAAAACTTTTATCTACTATTTTTACTTTCCTCTCTGCAACAAAAGAGTGGGCCATGCATTTAAATCGAGTCAATTAACTATCATTCAGTTGTTTTACTAATATATAGCATCTTTAACCCTTGAGCCATCAGACACTTTACAGTATTACACTGCAAGCTAACATGCACCATATACTTTACCATCACTTGCATTCAATGTTACTGGGTATAAAACAGAAGGTGAGAGAGTTGTTGTAAAAATGTGTGGAGGGCTACAGGTAGGGAGAAGACTTGTCTGGCTCTTTGTCAGAGGCATAATCCATCGAAGATAAGGAGCCTGTCGAGTTCATTGAAGCTACAGAATCAGTCACAGTGAAAAATTTAGGCATAAGTCGAGGGCAGTTGTCTGAAAGCAGGCATTTTTCACTTTTCCGGCACCAGAACAGTCCCAGGTTCTCAACAGAGAGGGATTTGCACAGAATAGCATAGCATTATAAGATATAGTGAATCTGTTTTAGCAGTTCCACCCATGTACTACTTGATAACTTAATCTTATGTTTTGATAAAGTCTATCTATAGTTCTGTTATTAACCAACAGAAGGTGATTTATGAAAGGTAAATTGGCCACCTGATCAATTCAAAATTTGAATCTAAAAGGTAAACAATTTTATACACATATTTTATCAGTACTTCTAATGCCATTAGTATATTTCAAGGAAAATTCTCTGAGATTTTAAAAGTTTCTAAGTGCCATATTCTCACTTTCTATTTTATGAGTGAAAAAAATATTTAGATATTGTAGAAAAATCTTCAGGGAATAACTTAGGTGTAAAAATGCTGGTAAAACACAAACTCCTAAATTAAGTAAATTTCTGTTAGTGAAGTCAAAAAACTATGTCTAGGACTGGGACAGAAGGTTTGCCTTCAGAATAAAGACCTGTCAGAAAATGCCCCTATGCAGAAAATAAAAGAAAATGAGAGTGATAATATAGCCTTTTCATCAGTTAAGAACATGATTTAGGTGAGGAAAGGGTATTGGGTTTCTGGTACCCCAGAAGGACAAGTGTGGATAGTGGCACAGAATTCAATATGCTTCTTCCACCACATTAAAGATGAAAGTGAAAGCTGAGGATGCCAGGTCAGCACAAAGCTCTATCCATATTTATTGGAGGGATTCAGAGTTTAGGAAAAAAGACAGGAGATAAACCTGTGCTGTAAGTGACCTCAGTCTATATATGGTAATTCATAGACATTCTCCAATAGACTTGTGTGAAGAAATTTAAGAAAGGGAGGGAGACAACCAGAAATGTATAGGTGGGGGACAGCAGCTGAAGCTGAGCGTGAGAATCATAAAATTTTGAGGAGGCTATGAGCAGTAGAATTACACACTTCTAATGGATATCAGCAGCAGCTTACTTGGACCATCTTCAGGACCACAACCCAACCATATTGGGTTTTTTTATAGCAGAGGCTCTGGGATGATGACTTGTTAGTTGAAGAAGACTAGGCACCAGTGTGTAGTGATTAGGAACCAGCAATTAAAGAAGGCTTTGGATCCTGCTTCTGAACAAAAAAAAAAAAGGAGATAAAAAAATAAGTATTTAATCTGCATAGCTGTCTTGTAGAGTTAAATACAAAACTGCCTGTTGTGGTCAGTGGTCACGTAAAATTCAGAAAAACAGCACAGATTCCTCCTGCATAGATAAATGACAAGATATGGATATGTTCTTCTCACACCCAAGTCATTCTTGCCAAGAGTACTGGAAAGTGGTGAACTCAGGCATTCAGATGAAGGCCAGTGTTTACTGGAATCTGCTGTGAGTTGCAAGAGGATATGTATATTATTAAGCCTCAGAACATTCATTGGCTCCGTCTGGGGAAATAGTTTCCATACTCTCAATGCAGGCTGTAGCCCCCAAAGGAAATGCTGCAAAGATAATCATTTAAATGAATAAGAGCAACACTTACCAGACAGTGAGCCAATCAAGTCACAAATTTGACAAGAAAATTAAAGAAAGTGGGCTTCTAAGCCAGAACAGCTCCAGCCCAACGTTCCTGTCAGATGATTTCCAAAGGCAGATTTTGTCCCAAAGTCACTTTTAGAAATAACAGTAGATTTAACTTCCCCCAGAAAAAAAAATAAAAAAAAAGAATAAAATTAAAAAGTAGAACAGTATTGTAAATCCACATTCTTTCCTAGTGCTTCTGTTTCAGCCTGAGTGGTAAGTTCTTATTCTGTCATATAAGGTGATCATTCTGGCTAATTCACAGGCAGCCCCTTTTTGATCTTTAACTGAACACCTGTGTAGGTCAGGCAGGGGATCCTAATAGCCTGTTTTGTAAATCATTGAAACACCTGTCAAAATCTAGCAGCCTTCTGAGCTCTGCCAGGAAAAAATAAGTTTTTTTCTCACATTTGTGTACCCTTGTCATCCTGTGACAAATTGTGAACTATTCTGACATTGAAAGTGCTCGGAATTAACTAGTCTTTACTCAATCTGAGGAAGGGCAAGCATAAAAAAAAATATTTAAATATAACATAAGTTTTCCAGTTTATGATAGATCTGAATCCACAGCCTGTGATGAACTGCAGCTTACATTAAATCATCAGGTTTTGGCTTTTCAGAGTAAGTCCATTCAATGACCAGTTCATAAATTAAGCATGTGGAAAGGATAAATTATAGGGCCAAGTGTCAGTCTGAGTGTGTGTGGTCAGTGAACTAAGGTAGGAGAAATAGATTTCCAATTTTTAAAGAAAAAGGGCAATACATAGCCTTATCTAATTTTCCAATTATTTATGTCTCTGGAAATGAAATTTTTTTCCTGTAATGTACCTGCTTTTGTTAAACATTAGAACTTAGTTTTTCATATATCTAAGGAAAAAATATATTGCCTTCTGCACGAGTGGTTGTTGTAATTCTCGATATAAATCAGTATCTTAAAAAGTATGTATACAACCAGCATTAACAGGTTTTAGCTTGACTATGCAGGCAGTGATAGTGTTTGAAAAGCTTTGCTTATTCATTTGAGTGTGCTATATCGGAAAAGAAAACAGGAAAATCATATTCACAAAAATCTCAGGAGGAAGGTTTGCTTTGCCTTTTTTCTTTCTTTTCATCATGCATTTTTAAATGAAGGAAGTTACACACAAAAAAAATCACTTTGAAGCATTGCATAAAATAACGGAAGGCCTGAAAGTGACAAATATTTTGAACTGCAAGATATTTTGATACAGGAATATGTTTGGAAGTACTGCAGCATTTTTCTCATTTAGAAATTGCTGCAGCATTTTTTTGGTTTTCCTTAACTTAGCATCTTTGGTGTACTTTACATGCTTCTTGGATCTGAATTATTTCTTTTTACAAATCCAGTGAAATCAAGATATATATCCACTAAAAGGATAGATCACTCATTTAGCGATGTCACTCAATTATAAACTCCAAGGGCAGGAGGAATTTCCCCATGATTAATGCTTTACTGATGAATTAAGAAGTTAAGGGAAAAGAGTCACCCTTATAATATTTTACATTGGAAAAAGACAAGTACATTGACATTTCTAGCAAGCCACAGCATCACAGAGCTTTGAGTGGCATGGTTTAGTAGGGGGTGTCCCTGGCCATGGAAGGGGGGTTGGTATTAGATGATCTTAAGGTCCTTTCTAGCCCTAACTATTCTATGATTCTATGATTTCATGATTATGCTGCTTCAATTTGAATAAACAGGGAATAGAGAAGCGTCTAGGCACATTTCATGGAAAAAGAAATTACATCATATTGGCCAAGAAATACTTATTTCTTTCCTTCTCTTCCCGCCCTCTCTTCCCCTACCCCAAAATTTCCCTTGTCTTAGGAGGCTTTATTTGTTTATTTAATTCTGTTCCTTAGGACACAGAGAAGTTTTCTAAACAAATCCATCTGCTCTGCAACTGTTGCTTATTCCCATACACAAATGTATGCGGGCTATGTCCAGTTCTGATTCTCAACATTAGCTTAGGACATGGGTAAAGAAAATTAACCATAAAAAGAGCAAGAAACCAGAAATCTTAAATTTTCCCGATCCATTACTTACTCCCCTCACTGAATGCATTAGATAATGATTGGTAATGATATAATTGGCCCAGGTTCTCAAGTGTGTATGCCAAATATAAGTGGCCTTATTTTCAGAAGAAACTCTCTCCAAGACACACAGACATATCCAATGAATATGCAGCATTTTTAGCAATAGGCAAGAGTTGCAGTGTCTAGGTATGCAATTAGACCCCACAAAAGCTAGAATCCTGTTTGGTTCATATCCAAATTTTGGCAACTATTTGGAAATGAGCTCCCATCAGAAAAGAAAATAACATTGCCAAGAAAAAAAACAAACCTTGCTCTTAGAAATTTCAAGTGTTTGCCCTGCTAATACTCTCCCTGAATCGAGCAGCTCTTCATCATTGGTAATGTGTAGAATATACTCCTACAGCTTATGAATCTCTAGGGAAGACTCGCTGAATCTCATATAGCAAGCTTTATGCACAGAGCCTGCCTTCTTGCTCTACCACCTCTTAAGTCCCCATGGAAATAAAACCGGTAGCAGGTGAGAAGACAAAGTCTTGCAACTGTCAAGAAGTAATCAGGAAAAGTTAAATAAATGCTGATGGAATTCAAATATGAATGCTAAAATATGAAGTTGCTAATGTGTTAAACTCATCCATGTGCTGGTATCATGAAGCATTCAAAATCGACCTGTGTCAGTAAAAGCCAATCTGCCCTAAATTCCCAGTAAGCCACTTCAGTCACTCGTCAAGCTCCTTTAGCAGAACAGCTTACTTTAACCAATCATGTTTAGTGGGGGCTCACAGAAAGAGAGAACCTCAGGTTATCCCTGTTTCAAAGAGAAAGATGTCATGTCATTCTTCAAAAGCTTAGAAAGCAGTCCTGTTCCTACCAAAACAAAATGAGTAAAGACAATGGTGCGAGCATGTTTCAACTGATACACTATTTGAAAGGACTCAATGTTTTTATATAAACTCCTTGATTCCACCGTCTACACATGTTAATGTACATTACAGATGCAGAAAAACCGCATGAGGTGCTCTCACAGCAGAACAATACTTTTTAAAATAGTTGCTCATGTGAACAGAATATACGACAATGAAGAATAAGGTCGAAATTATTTGAATTACAACATTTTTGATGTAGAGGATGTAATTTAGATAGTTACTAGCAAAATAAGAAGAGCTTTCATTGCCATTTCCAGGCACTATAATTAAAGCTATTATTATATGTAACTTAATTATAAAACATTGGCTTATAGTATTTTTCCTAAATATTTCCAAGTTATTTTCAAGAGTACATTTCTAAAATTCTAATTAAAAAAAAGTATCTTAATATTTCTAATTGTACATACCCAATGTATATTTGGAGAAACTTATTTATAATTAAGTGATAACCCTTCCATGCCCTAGATTTATACAACTTAACAGCCATGCCACATGTCATCTTGTTTGCACAAGTTAGCCATGTCCAGAAACAGTTAAGCAATATCCTCCAGAAAAATATTCCTTAAAATGTATCATGAGGTGTTCCATAACAGAATTAGAATCAAAGAATCATAGAATCAGCTACGTTGGAAAAGACCTTTAAGATCATCAAGTCCAACCATTATCCCAGGACTGCCAAGGCCATCACTAAACCATGTCACTGAGGGCCTCACCTACACACTTTTTTAACACTTCCAGGGATGGCAACTCCACCACTGCCCTGGGCAGCCTATTCTAATGCCTGACCAGCCTGTTGATGAAGAAAGGTTTCCTAACATCCATTCTAAGCCTCCCTTGATGCAGCTTGAGGCCAGTACCTCTTGTTCTGTCATTTGTTACTTGGGGAAAGAGATCAGCTACCTGCTCTCTCAGTCCTTCTTTCACATAGCTGTTGAGAGAGTTAGAGGGTCATTTTCTTCAAGGTGTTTGGTACAGCACTTGTAGACCGGTCCAGTCTTTAGTAACCAGAGCAAGTGCGAGGAACAGGGTACTTGGCAGTTGCTTGAGTTTTTCAAAGGCTATGACAAAGCTATCTTTAATACATATTTTTAAGATTAACATGAGCTGAGGTTTTCACTGCCACAACTATACAGTGATTATTCCCCAGGCTACAGAGTTTAAACTCTATAAACTCTGTGGTTAAACATTTGGCTGCAGTGTAAACATATCCTTAGGGGCAAATTCTCGCCATATGGATGCACAAAAGTCAACAGGAACAGTAACACTAAAATGTGGATCAGATTTGTCCATAAGATTTTGGGCAGATTGTGATCCTTAACAGAATGGAGAAAAAAGAGTGCATTTTAAAGTCTAATTATTTCATTGTGTTTATATTTTGTTTTGAAAACACCAAATGGATTAGACCATATGGACTTAATAAATATGATTTCAAAGTGAAATATTTTCTAGTTATTTAAGAGTAACAAAGCATCTTAAATGATAAACTCTGAATTATATACTTTCCACGTAAAGGGTATTCAAGCACCAGAAAGCTTTTCCATTGAGAAATCCACTCCTAACAATAATTTTCTAATTCTAAGATTTGGAAATATTCTAATTTGTTATTGTTATTTAGAAACAAGCTAACTTCTTTGAGAGTGAATTTATATGGCAAAGTATATACACACGAAAAATGCACTTCATGATGGAAACACTGCCTCAATCCTAACTATAATATATCCAGGGGCACCATTATAACCATGAAAACCTCACTTAAGATGTCCTGTTTAAATGCCAGTTCACAGTCAACAAAATCACAGGTTCAAGCTGGTTATACCACAAATCCCTAGAAAATTCAAAAAATAATTCACTTATCAAGAAAACTTTAATCCTGCTCCCAGTGTTTATGAATCATCATAAAATCTAGGTTTATGAGATGAATTGTATAATTTGCAGTATAGTTCATGTACTATGAATATAAAAATGTAGTGCTGGGCACAGTATGTTTTGACTCAATCATCTGGTCATTGTGAAAGGAAATGTAATGTTTGGCTATCCCCTGCTCACTGCTGACAATCTAATCCCCCACGCCAGACTGCCTCTCCCTCTAACAGACACACTCAGGCTATGTTTGCTGTCAGCTGAACAAATCCTGCAGATCTCATACGCACTCTATTTTGAACTTTGGTATTAAAAATGGTCTAACAATATTCCTCACTTAGGCTCTGGTGGAGCTGAGGTGATATCAGTGTCTTTTTATTATTACACTGTTAGAATTTCCAGAAACTCCAGAGCCTTTGCTTTTATTAAAAATTGGATGCAGAAAAACAGATTTATATAATCCTAACTATTTCATATAAGGAAATTAAATTGCCACAATACCCCACATTCTGGTGGAAAAAATCTAATCTTAAGTACAGTCCAAGACAATCCCTGGCTTAATCACAAGTGCAAGAGATAAATTACATCACTTATAATGCTCTGCTTTCCTCCACAGAGTCTGACTGTGGGCTTCTCCCATCATGATGCAAAGCTCCCCCAGGGAAGCAGCAAGCTGTCAAGCTCCTCTCTAGTTGTGCTAATTACATCTGACTCATGATGAAAACAGAGAATCCCTGCACAGAAGCACCTTGGCAATACTGCTGATGGTACAATGGGTAGAGATTTATGTTCCCTGACAATGACACACTAAGGTGGGGGAGGTGGTTTGTAGGGAGAGAAGTGTTGAGTAGAAGACTAAATAAATTAATACACGCACACAAAAAAAGAACTAGCAGCTGATAATTTTTAAAATAACTATCTCTCACCAGAATCTTTGGCTCAAGTCTTTGTCAAATATGGATTGCTTCTTGATCCTGTCAGACCATTCAAGTGATGGGAAGAGTTTTGCCCCATGCTGAAGTTTCCCTTCTATGCAGACACTAAAATATTTGCAGGTAAGGATATAAAAAGTATTACCCTGAAAAACAGACAGCCTGGGCAACAATGAGAACTGGAACTTCATAATTATTCATTAAATCTAGATTTTGTCACAGAAGTTTTTACCCCTTATAAGGAACCTGCCATTTTAAGCAAGGAAGACTTGTAGATGCAGGAAAATATTTTCATTCTTTATTAGGAATTGTTTTTTTCCCAGGTTCAAAATTTGAGCTGTGAAAGTAAGACATGAAATAGTCTACTTCTTACCCATATGGAATGTTTGCTGTTTATTATGGCTCGGTATTGCTTCCAACTAAAAGTCTAACGTTAATGGGGTGATTTAGTTGGCAGTGAATGGCAGGTCCTTGTCAGGGTCCCTATCATGTTCCATTGGCAGGGTTAGCAGTCATCCTTCTTATACTTTTTTCTAAAATTTAGGTGTGAATAAATGAGTGGGCTACTTTTTTTTTTTTTAATTGTAGAATGGGTGCTCATGTGAAAAAAAAAATCTTAAATGTACTGATCTAAACTATTTTCTTGAAATTGAGTTAGATATAAAAAACCCAAAACTCTTCATTGTAAATTTTAAGTCAGATATTTGCAATCTGAGAGGGTAGCACTACATAAATTATGTGCTATATTTTCAAATGTAGTCAAATAGTCTTTGAGTATTACATTCTTAGAAAAAAAAGGAAACAACAACCTTGGTTATCACAGCATTTGATTTTCATATTTTTTCATATTTTCCAATAACTCTCAACTGTTTTAACTTGGAGACAGCAAATTTCACTTGCTAATAATTGTATCTTGTCATTTTTGAGCATATATTATATCTGTCTGGGGAAAAGAGCTTCTTAGGTAGAGGATTTGTAGGGAAATAATAATGACATCCTACAAAATACAGTGAATGACTGTAAAATGTAAAATCCTCTTATTGTGCAATAAATGGTGAAAAGGCTTAGACAGCAACTTTCACAGTCAGCTTTAGTCATCTGTCATTTTTATTTATGGTTTTCTCACTGTGCAAGACTAAGAATAATCTCCTGTCCGATAAATGTGAATGGTCTAGATTAAAGGGTTCTGGGGCAGGAAAGACAAGAGGAAATAGTGAATTACTGGCATACGCAGAGGTTTGGGATGGTGCCAAGTGCTGCTGCAGTTCCCTGTTTTCAGCAAGCCCATGATTTTGTTCAAGTTTTCTCTGCAGGTTGTCTCCTTCAAGGGCTCATCCCTGGGTGAAACACCTTCTTCTCAGAATTCAAACACATGGTGAGAAATAGAGGAATTTTATATAAAACTTCTCTTGTTGCTTAATGAAACAGTAGATTAACAGATGTTTTCACAGCACTGTATGCTTTATATATACTACTCATGTCACTGGGTCTTTGCAAGTGAAGTGTTCTGGCATCTCTATCATGCAAACTCAGATGTTCTTAGGCAATATTTCTGGAGTTAATTAAACATCTTAGGGATATTGTTGTTAGCACTGTATATCTCAGACTAAACGTTTCTTAAAAAGGGATTTTCAATGAGTTTCACTTTATTTTATAGTATTACGACCACCGTTAATATTGTCAATCATGATCTTATATCAAAAAGTTTGGATTTTCAATTGAGAATACAGTGTCTATAATTACATTGGGAACTTGAAAATTCTACACCATGTCAATGGAAGATGCATAAACACTTTTACTAAATAATCAACAAATCAACAATATGCAAATGAATCAGCAAAACCTTTAACATTAAAACATAAATTTTGCTATTGATTTTGTAACCACATTGTGCAGTTCACATTATCCAAATGCTTTACTTGTTGTCGAAAAAAATTATGAACACCTTTATTTCAAAAGGATTTCTTAGGTACCAAAGCATAGCTAATGATTAGTCCAGGCAAAGGTGTAATATTCACATGATAAACACGATCATCAGTTTGGATTTGCTCTTCCAGCAGCACATAGCATATGCTTAACAGTAACTAGACACATTGGCTGAACTGAGAAGAGCATAGTATGACAAATCCCATCTTTCAATACACCATTTTTGAGACTCCTTACATTGTTTTTGAGACCAAGTCTCACAATGGATGTTGCAATGGTTGTTGGATCTGGCTCATGGGTTCATTTGTCTTTTATAAATCAGAATGACACAATTCAGTCTTAGCCATGAATTAAACCATAGCACAAAACCTCAGTAATTTCTGTAAGTAACACATTGCAGATTCAATTTCTCTGTTGCAACACCTCTGCCACTATGCCCATAATTATTACTGCAAGCATCACATTGTGCAAGCACAAATGCTTTACCTCAAAACTCAAATTACAATCAAGCCTTTCTAAAATGACAAAAAAATATGGAGTAACTTTCAGGAACAGACAAGACATTTGAATCCTCTTTTCAAAAATTATACAGAGCCAGGTCTGAAACAGGCTTCAGTGTTGAAATGTTCTGTTTCACAACCGCAAAGTTAGCTCCTGGCCAGCAGTGACCTGTTCTGAAAGTGACAAAAAAATTCCCCGTACAGTTATTGAAGAGAAGTAAATACCTAATGTCTATGAAAGAAATGAACAATATACAACTCATTGGAAGGAGAAATACTACCACTGAAGAGGAGTACTGAAATGCAGATTCCTCATGACTTATTATTTTGGGGATGCGGAGTATTTTTGTTTGTTGCAAACCTGCATATTTTTGACAGGTTTTTTTGATGAAAACCCTGTCACAGTACCCAGCATTTTGTTCGCAATATAGAGATGTACACTAGGTATCTTAAGTTATATAATATTCTGTCCTGGGCTCAGCAGTAGAAACCATTTTTCTCCTAAGCAGCTGGTGCAGCGCTGTGTTTTTGACTTTTAGCCTGGGAACAGTGCTAATAACACCAATGTTTTTAGTTGCTGCTCAGTAATGCTTAGTCTGACTAAGGACTTTCTGAATCTCATGCTCGGCCAGGGAGGAGGGGAAGCTGAGAGGAAGCAGAGACAGGAAACCTGACCCAAACTAGTCAAAGAGGTATTCCATACCACAACACGCTATGCCCAGTATATAAACTGGGGGCAGTTACCTGGAAGGGCGAGATCGCTGCTCAGTAGGGCTGGGTATCTGTCGGTGTGTGGTGAGCAGTTGTATTCTCTTCCCTTGTTATTCCCCTTGTCATTATTATTACTGGTGGTAGCAGCAGTGATTTGTGTTATACCTTAGTTACTGGACTGTTCTTATCTCAGCCCGTGGGAGTTACATTCTTTTGATTCTCCACCCCATCACTCTGTGAGCAGAGGGGAGGAAGGAGGGGGAATGAGGGAGTGATTGTGTAGTTCTGCGTTAAGTCTGGGCTTAAATCATGATGTGTTCTTATAAGAATTAAATCCTATAAACATTGCATCATGTGCAGCAGATATTATGGAGATTATAGGCAAATTTTATTTTGGCATTAATGTGAGTGTGAATAGTAGAGAGAAGTGCATCTTGGATAGCAAAAAGAACACCTGCACAAAACAGTAAGATACAAGAACTGGAGCTTTCAGAAAAAAAATTGTGTCCAAACAGCATATATCTACCGTGAGAAAAATGGTTGATTTACCTAGAGAATTAAATATAAATAGGGATGTCATTAAGTGCCTTAACAATCTTCCCTACTTTGGCAAGAGCATTTAGGATGGAGGAAACAGCACTATTTCCACTCTGAGATTTGGGAAGAAAGATTAATGAATGCTTCACCAATCAAGTTGACAGGACAAAAGACTTCATTGATTACTGTCACATATAACTCAGCTGAGACCAGGCATGAGTTGACCAGCACCAACACTGGTCCTTTTCTACCTTATCAACAATGTCTCAGGGTTATAATAGGGCTTTTACAGGAGTGACATCTCTTTTCCCAGTTATGCATGATCTGGGAAAGTCTATAGAGACATGAAATGGAAATTCAAATACTTAAAATCTATCAGTTAAAACTACTTAGTAATGTTCGGACAATCTCATGAGTAGCTCCTCCAAAGGTAGGACCCCCCTGGGCAAATAAAGCTAGTAGCTTTGGTCAATATCACACTCAAGGTTCAGCCAGCACAGCTTTGCCTTTTTATGGTCTTCCAAAGAACATTTAGACAAAATGAGCAGTTCAGCACTTTCCAGGCTATTACCCTTTCTTTCTCCCATATCATGTAGCTTTTGTAGAGGTACCATATACTTTTCTTCAGTTTCCATTGCTGGGGGCCATTGTACCCATGAAGCCACCACTTGACTTACGTAGCCTGTCACTTTGAAAACACTGCTTCATATTACAGCAGTTCTCAGTACAGTCACGTCGGGGGTTTTTTTGCACAATTTTTTTTCCCCTTTTCTTTATATATATCTCCTTATTTATAAAGACACACCACTATTGAAATGATCTTATAAATAGAGCACACAGTTTTCTGTTTTCCATTAAACCAGATTTCATCAAGCAATATTTCATTTACCTTGTGGTAAATACAGATCTGGTCTGAATTCACGGAATTTTTCAACAATTCATTGCATCATGGATAGTAACAATTTGTAAGAGCACCTCTAAAATCTAAACTTGGCTGCATACTCACGCTCATTATGCTCCTTGAAGGCATGCATGATTGCTTTTATTTCTGTGGTACCCTCCAATAAGGTTAACTCACGGAAGTTAGAAAAATAGCCCAGACAAATATGCTGGTGTTTTGTGGAGTTTCTTCAGCCAGAATAAACATCTCTATTCCTGTGTTGCTCAAGATACAGGCAACTTCTCCTGCAGCATCAAAACAGACACTTTCTTCTTTTGACTTACCTTTTAATAAATAAAATAACCCTCTGAATTTCCTTATTGTTATAAGCGTTCATGCGCCCGACAGCATTATATTTTTCAATCCAGGACAGACCTTCATATATGCTGAATAAAATTATATAGAAAAGTATTAGGAGTCTGGACAGGCTTTTAGAACCAGATCAGAATGCACATAATATACTTCAATGTTTTCTTACACTTCTGTCCAGCAAATATTCCAAATTGAAATATTTTGCCTCCCACAAGTGACTACCTAACTGTCATGTACTTAATACCTGCTGATATGCCATTTATGGCCCCAAACCATAGCTTCTGTGATCTTTTATGATCATTTTCTGCTCTATAGATGTATGATGTAACAGTTTCAGAATCACCGTGATCTACCTGCCATGAGTTGTGACCTAAATATATCAACATTTCTTTTAAACACTAGATCTGAATTTGTAGCCATGCCCTTCAGTAGATTTTTTTGTTTCACCCCCAATCTACGCATAGGAAGCCTTTCCTTCCTATTTTGCATTGGCTATATGTTATACATTCTTGCAAGGCCTCTACACTTCTAAATAACACAAATGCTAATTGGAGGAAGCATCATTTTCCACAATGAGTGCAAGATGCAAGAACCTGACAAACCTTTCTGATGCTATATTCCACATAAAATACAAAAAATACTTGGAGTTAGCTAATCCACTCCCAGTCCATCCATTTTCTCAATGATTTATTTAATTCCTTCTGACTGTACGTAATTAAAGGATCCAGATTCTTCTTTCTCTAATAAGACTGGCAAAGGTACCCCTTGTTCTATATGCACTAACTGTACAATACTTCTATTTCTACCTTCTTTCTTTGAAATGAATTATTTACTTTCACAAAGAGCCAGAAGTGTCCCCAGGTGACAATTCAGCATCTCTTCCCATTGGCTTCTGGGGGAGCTGGGAATAAACCAGACCACCCAGAATCAGAATTTTTAAATAAAAAGATCTCTTCACTTGAAGAGAAGCTTACTGCAGGCTCCTTTCCAAGTAGGAAGTGACCTTTAAAATTAATCCTTAGAAAACCACTCATGCAATGCTAACTTAAACAAACACTATAGTTTTAACTAAACCAGAAGAGTATATTTCCTTCCTTCTGATTTATTCCTAATTATGCTTTGTAACAGAAGGGATGTGAAAGATCCTTAAAGGAAGTGAGGAACAGATGCAAGATATTTGGAAAGATGCTATAATTTGTGTAAACATTATCCTGGAATAAACCAAGCCTTAAAAAATTTACAGTCATCACTCATATTCATAACCAACATTTCTGTCCACAAAACTGATATATGTCACAACATAGATGCTTTTTCAAAAGAAAATGCAGCATCCTATAAAGTCCTGAAGAACCTTTCCTCCTACTGAGTTCCCTAAAAATTGAGAAATGCCCTGAAGAGATTGCAATTCATTATGCAGACAATGGCCTTCCAAGCTGCCCAGAGAGAGAGATATTCATACTTGCAAAACCCCTTTCATTTACGTGGAAGACCACTGGTCTTTTTCTGTTCAGTAATACACAATCTTTTTAAAAAACAATTGCAGATTTAAAGAACAAGACAAAAGTTATTAACCTCAGAGACTTAAAATTGGTTGGAAATTTGTGGAAGCAAATGGCAACATGCCAAAACATTACTTACCATTTTCAATACCTAGGAAATGCTTCTTAGGGATGCATGAAAAGCAGGTAGGAAAGGCTTTTTGTCAGCAGACTTAAGTTCCCCTATTAGTCCTTCAGCCTTCCCCTGGGATGTTTTTTTCCCAAAACTTTAACATCAGAAATAGCGGACACAGTGGTCCAAGGGCATAGGTAAGTCTATACTGCGCACAAAAGGACAGTTCCATTTACTTCAAAGGAGCAGTCTTGTCTACCTGGCTGCAACAGCTTGAAATAAGGCTGATTCATACTTGTGCTTGAAGAAGGTAGCTTGGGACCTTGATAGCATCATGGAAGGTGGTTCAAGGGAAGCAGAAACCCTGATGTACTCTGTTTCTACCAGCTTGTCTTTTATCCCATTCGCAGAGTAGCTCCCAGGTGCCCCCTTAGCATGCTGGAAAGGGCACTAGCAATGCGCTGAACTCAAGTATATCAGTTTGCTTGTGCTCTGAAACATGGATTCTGTCAATGCCTGCAGCTAGCCTCATTGTCACATAGTCTTCACAGCAGGCAAGGTAGGAGTTTGATCTTTCCAGGGCATCTAGAATACAGCTCTGGGAATAAAAGCACTCAAGTCTCTACTCATTAGAAAAACTACACTTTTTTCCAATAGCAGTGCAAACCCCTGAGGTTCTAGACCATTAGTGGGAAGCTGCAGATTGACATACCAGATTCCGGTTACCCCTTTAGCATAATGACAACTAAGATCTTGTACTTACTACAAAGCTAAAGCAGTCTTAACTCACATACGGGTTCTACACCAAGCCCTGTCCATGAAGAGAAAAATTTTAATGTATGTATATAAAGCAATATATAGTCATACTGGTAAATCAAATAGGCCCAGATCCATCTTTAAATCAATGGGCATAGAACAGTTCATGTCAAATTTCTTAAATTCCCTTCTCCTGCAGAAGCAGGATAAATGGAAAAGACCTATATGAGTGGCCCTGACAGCTGTTTGTGAAGCGGCTGGTAGTGTTCCAGGAGGCATGGGCAAATCTCACAGATGAGAAGAAGGGAGAAATCAGGTTCCAGTCCACAGATATATTCCCATACACTGTTTAATTTACCAGGCTAAAACTTATATTTATTTTGCATCTGCATATATATATTTATTTTAAAACAAAACCCATTTTGTGTAATGTCAGTTTTAAATCTTAAGTACATTCATCAAACATTATGGAATTGTTAACAAATATAGAGGGCCCATTTCTTTCATTGAGTATGGTGACAGATTTGCTGCTTTGAGTATACCACTGAACCAGATTTCTTCCTTGTCTGTTTCTCATTTAGTTGATTTGGTTGGGTTCATTTCTTTGAAGCTAGTCAGGATTTTTACTTTTTTTTTCTTGTTTTTTTTTTTTCTCTTTTCCAAAGGAAAAAGCAATCACAAAGCATGTGTGTGTGTCTGCATATAAAACTACACCCATATGTGTTTAACAAATATTAAGCTCCTGGTAATGTAATAGAAACAGGCAGATGGGGAAAACAAGGGGCAGTCCTGTGAGTCTGTATAATTCTACCTAAGAAAAAGCTGCTTCAGGCTCTTCTATGATAGACACCAATGAATATAGAAAAGTAATTTGCCTTTATCATTTCCAAATGAACAGAAAGTCTGATGCTCCAATAGGAGAAGATCATAGGAAACTGGGAACTGTTACTGTGCTAATGAGGTATTTGATTTAGTTGTCAACTCCTGGTTTACAGATCTGCTATCTTGCAGGAGGTGTCTAATTGTGATACCGTAACATTCCATAGCTATGCTTATCACTGCACATCAGGACACTTCAATTTCTCACTTGACTGAAGACGTGACCGTTATAGTCCAAGAGATTGGTATTGATTCTCTATAGGTCACTGGCTTAAAAAGATTCTAGATCATGACACAAAATTTGCAGCTGCTTGGAGCACTTGTGAAATAGCTGAGAGGTCCCAGTCTGGTGAGTCAAATTTGCACACTAAGATACCTGACACTGCAATTGGCACCTTTGTGTAAATTGTTCAGAAAACAAATGATTGGAAGCTTCATGAACATTCCTAACTTGTCAGAGTTAGAGAACATGTAACATGCAGAAAACATGGGAGAACTATGGGAAAGTCAAAGTAACAAAACCTGGAGTTTTAATCTCTCTCTTGTTTGCATCTGTATAGGACCTCAGGTTTTTGCATGGGTTCTGGCAAAGTGCTCTCTGGTGGATTTTTGTTGTTTGGTTTGTTTTTTTTTTTTTCTAATTTGATTTTATTAATTTTTAACTTTTTGTATCGTATCAAAGGATGTCTAATATCAAAAAAAATCAACACTTTAAGAAAACTTCTACTTAACGTGCGTTCGCTTGGAGTATATTAATTGTTATCTAACATAAAATTTCTGTGTTTTCCAAGCATAAAGATTTTCAAAATGCTGTCTGAATTGTACAATCATAATTATCAAATTTTGACTCCCAAATATAGATGTGAAAATTAGCTAAATATGTTTTAATAAACAAAATACATCAAGTATAATGGGCAACACTATTCCATTAGCTAATTAATCTAAATATTATTTACTAAATACTGTAAATATTGCAAATACCTATTTGTAACCTGGTTCACTGTTTACTAAATGCCTGCATGCATGCTCAGAAGAGGTTTTATCAGGCAACATCATCTTCCAAAAATATTTGATGCTGGATGCTCTTGTATTTGTTAATTGATTTCTTTCTTGTTTTGCTTCTAATCAAATTTTAATAAGTTTATTTGTTAGTATGCATAAATAATTCCTTTAGGGAAAATATATATGTTGGATTTACAGTTAACTAAATGTTCCCAAATAGTTTAAAATTTAAGTTGAGAACCAAGTCTTAACTGTAAGACTATAGGACTTTAGGCAATGACAGTCCTGGGGTAATGGTTGGACTTGATGATCTTAAAGGTCTTTTCCAACCTACTTGATTCCATGATTCTATGATTCTGTATCAATTTTTTCTGCATCAAGTATCCTGTATCTTATATCATACATTTATGTGTATACCATTGCTGTATCATTTAATTACAGAAATTGTGGTAGGAAGGAAAACAAAACAGAGAGAAAAAGCTCTGCCACATTTACACCTCTCTCTTCTGTGACTGTTTAGCTGGCAGAAGACAGGAACAGTTAATCAGTTTGTCAAACTACTGTGACTTTACAGTAGAATAGAACCCCCTATGTGCAGTTTATGACTACTCGGAGCTGTGACAACATAGAGAGTATTCACAAAAGGAAAGACAAAATATTTAGGTTTACTCCAATCAGATCTTCCACAGTTTGTTACATTTAACACCATCCTTTTGCTTAGAAGTCCAGGATTCACTTCCTTTGCCAGCTACACCAAATGAGAAACAGCTACGTCTGCCATCACTGGCCATTTGGTCACTGTTGTTAAACCTAAGCTTTTCTCTGAAGCCATCTTCCTAATTCTCACAGGTTGTACCAGAGTCAGTCCTGACTACTCAGGAGGGTTCCAGACAAATCCTTTCTCTGGCTGTCATGTAAGAAAATCAGAAGAGAGGAACTGAAGTCTAAATTCCCATGCCAGTATAGAGTTCTTAAAGTTGAGTCAGCACTACATATCCCAAGAGTTGACTGAAGGCACCTAATGACTTCAGAGTAAGCCATAAAAATGAAAACTGACTTAGTACCTCTGTAATATATTTCAAATACTCTATTGACAAATAAAGAGTTGATGAGGTTATTTGTGAGTTAAAAAAAATTACTGGCACAGTAATCTGTAGGACCAAGTACTTCCTAATGGAATTCTGTACATCATTACTTTAAAAGTATTGCTCCAGATGCTCAAACTGACCTTCATTCATATGTACCTTCAGTTTTGTATTCATTGACCTTAGTAATGCCAAAACCTTTTCTCGTACCATTGAAAAAAAAGAGTATCACTTCATAATCAGGGATTATAGGAGGAAGTATAAAATGTTAACATTAAGCTGTTTGCTTGTCTTCAATCTTTAAGACATCTTTTTTAACTTCAGACACAGAAGTTAATAGCTGAACTTCTAGGCTCCACCTAAGATGATGAAGAAAGAGGGACGCTCCATAGAGCAACTCCTTCTCTACATGGGCTGCTTTGGATGGGATAAGCTATTCTGTGGAGCTGGCTACTTCTCTTTGTTGGCTTCAGGAGGCAGCTAGGTGGATACGAGATGAAATGCCTCACTTTGAGGTAGCTGCCAAAAAAGATCCCACACCGAGAAACTTTCAGAGACAAAAACATAGCTGGTCAAATGCTTTTGCCAACACATTCACCATTCACATCTACTTTACTTTGCTGAAGAAGATTAGCCTGCATTTTTTAACTTGTACATGTTTTAAAATATTGATACACTATAAAAAGTAGAAACTTTTGTCTACCCAAACACAAGTTAATTTATTTTTATTTTTTTTTAAATATAATTAATTTATTTAGTGTGTATTTTTTATGCTAGTTTACATATTAAACATATTGAATATATTTTTGGATAAGTATGTGTCTAACATCATTAAAAAAGAATGCAACATTAAACTAACTGCAATATGTGCTTAATTAGTATACACAAAGTGCACAAGTACTCATGCAGAGAGATCAAATTGAGATCTATTCCTTTTTTTCTCTTTACTTTTTAGTGAAAATTTTTACCAGGAAGTTAACTGAAATACTACTGAATTACACTGCCTCATTAGAACTTTCGTAAGTTCACCTGACCTGCATTTTTCTCTCAAATTGATTAAGTCTCTTGCCTATGGCAAGACTAATCAGTTTATTCTCTTAAAATAGATTTTATTCCTCCTTTCAACAATGTCTTCACTAAAAGGAAACAAAAAAACTGATCCTTTTTCTTATTCTTCTTAAAGTAACATTTTTGACTTTGAATCTTTCCCTTTATAGAGCACATCTTTATGTCTCCCAGAATTTTGCTGTCAACTTATCTTGCATAGATCTGATGCTCTCTGGCAATGCTTTTATTCTGTGAGCAGACTAAACCACTGAAACATCATTCTATCTGTTGTTGTGGCTTCTCTCCATTAACATCCTCCATTCTTTTTGGACTCAAGAGGGGGACAGTATAACAGTGTGAGATATGTCATAATCTTAAAGAATAAAAGTATGAGAGCAAAACCAGGAACGTCATTGTTTCCTGAGCTGGGCTGAAATAGTCTCACTTGTCCTGAGCAATGCTTAAGAGTATTTTTCTGCCTTCATTTTCCCATATGTCAGCCAAGGGTAATGTGTTTTGTCCAAGTGAGGATCTGGATAATTAAGACTTCTAATAGAATCCTTATGTAATTATTGGGCTTATTTTAATAAAAACATTGTAAGACATTTCTAACAAATATGGAATCAAATAGCCTCAGGTTTTGAATATCCTAGGCAGTTCTTTTCTGAACTCTAACAACATAGCAACTTCATCAGAACAATTGAATGAACTGACTTCTGGTTCACCAGACAAGCAAGAGAAAATGTTTCAGTTAAATGCAATATTTTTATCGGATTTCTTTTTGCTTTCAACTTTTCTCTCTGTAAAGAAGCACTTGAATAAAATTGGAAATACTACTTTGAAAATAAAAGCTAAAATATTTTTTTGTAGGCTGGACTCCATCTGCCAGTGTATGTCTCCTTCTTATTTGGTATATAGTCTCTGACATTCCAAATTTGAAGCTTTAAGCAAACATGATATTTAATAAAAAAAATGCAACTAATAGTGTTCATCCAAAAGAAGATTAAGATTATATAAATTCCTGGAACAATAAAGACTTGGTTTCCTTTAATTTGTCTGACTGAGACACTTTTTGAATAAGTATTGCAATGCTGCTGCATTAGAACAGTAATCACTGATGCATGATAGGGTGACTAAACTAATATCTTTCTATAGTTTAAATCCAAATAAAGATTATATTAATAAAAAACTTATACATGTTAACAAATAAAAGCAGCTGTGTCATACTTCAATAGGAACATCAGAATATTACCAACAGAACATTTTCCCTCCAACCTTCACATTTTGATAGAAAATGCCCTTTGAGTTTTTAAGCAAAATGTTGGCAAAGGCTCCTTCAGATCTCCAGGACTGACTTTTATATAGTGCTAAAAAATAAGGTGTCCCACTGCTATGCTACAGATCCTTCTTTTATACTCTAACATAAGGATAAGGCACTATCTTGGAGCACAGCTGTCTAACTATGGTGAAAACGAAGATGCAACACCTACAATTACATTTTAGTGGGGTTAGGAGGAGCTGAGAAGGCTGGAGCAGCTTCCTATGCTGTACCCCCATCTCCAGTGCCCTCAACACAGCAGGTCCTCCTGGGATGCTGAGAGAACTCAGCATTTCTCAGCACCTCACACCAAGAAGGTCACAGTGATTTGAAGACAATCTTGTGTCTCTTCAGGAAACCAGATTTAGGCTTGCAAGAAGGCAGCTGCTGAAAAGATTCTGTGTCGGTATGGCAGTGAATGAGCTCATCACTATTGGATCAAGTGTATTTATTTTTGCCAGCATTTGTATGATTCATGAATTGCTTACTTTTTTACTGTTGGAAAAAAATGTTCAATGAGTGAACACTGTCTCTGTCCCTTGATTCCAGCTCAGCATCTAGAATATTCTCATTTTAGAAACCCTCTGTATTTTCTAAGCTCAGGGGAGATACCTTTACTGATGTATGATAGACCACAGAGAAGAGAAGAAGATGCAAACCAATGCATGAGTTTCCACAGGGTAATACTCTTAACTTGCTGAAGTCTTCACGGGAAGTGAGATACGAATAGGGCTTTATAGACATTTCTGAATTACAAGCTACAGTCCAGATCAGTTTGTGATATGCAAATATTTTAATTATTTTAAGGTTTGCTTTTTTTTCTTAAATTCCCTGCTCTTTAAAATTAGTTCTAAACAGGCTTTATTAAAAAGAAAAAAATACTGATTTCCTTTTTACATCCCTTGCCACTCATTTATTGATGGCAAGGATTAGGGACAGTACAGGACCCAGACACCTAACCAGATCAACACAGGAAAATTGATAGCTCTGGAAAAGCCCCTAACCCCACTTGCATACTTGAGCTGGTAAGTTCAGGCAGCTCAGAACGTGGCTTGGAACGGACCTTGTCCTGTAGGGCATGCAGCTAAACCAGTCATGTCTGGGAACCATCAGGTTGCAGTGTAGCTTAATTCTCTTCCAAAACACCTCCCTAAGAGCCGTAAATATGCAACCCGACTCAGTAGATATGAGAGATGGGGGTGCTCTTTCTTTCCTCTAAAACCCTTTGAAGAACCTTGCCACAACATTCTGACCAGTTCCTTGCAAGCTCTTAAGAAACTCAGAGCCATAGTGGTGACTCCGCAGTGACAGTGTTATTGCAACCCAGCACTCTTCACACAGTACACACGATGTAGCAACAGTATGTGTTATACACAGAGACCTGGCAAACAGGAACACGGATCATCTCTGTTGCTCTTCTGGTGAGTCAGCTACTCAGATGTATACCCTTGCTGTTACTCACTTGGGGATCAACTAGATTTTATATTCTTTCACAAAATTTTTCAACAGGAGGGGAAGACAGTGGTTTCTATCTAGGCTAGCTTGTAGTCCAGCTTCCCAGTGGCTGAAACTGGTTTTTGTCTAAGATGGGAACAAGAACCTTTTCCTGAAGGGGAAAGTAACAGAAATCTAGGTTTGTGTATAAGATGGCTCCTCTCTTTTGTACCTCAAAAGGAAGCAGGCCGTTGATATGCTGCAGATCCTTATTTTATTCTCTAAGGGTAAGGCATTTTCTTGGAGCCTAGCTGTCTAACTATGTGAAAACTAAGGTGCTTCTGAACAGAATGAGCTTTCTAGCATCCCAGTATTTATTAGTGACCAAACGTAGACTACATGAGAGTGTAGAAATAGCCAGGTTTAGACGTTTGCTGGTTTTCTCAGCATTGCATCTCTGGAGCTGTGGGCCCAGACTCCATAGATGTGTCACTAATGGTTTGATACCTACCCTAGCAGCGCTGGCAATGCAGAAATGAAAAGCAGGCACCCAGCCAGTGTCAGCAAGGCACTGCTGAGTTGCAGAAATGAGTGAATAGAGGTTGTGCACTGCTGAAATACCCAGCCTTGTAGATGCAAGACACAGGCTACTGTTTCTGTATGCTGTGTGCTTCAGGCTGGGGATGTGGCTGCTGCTGATGGTGTAGTGTCAGAACAACTCTGCACTGTGATTCACTGCATGGCATAGAGGTTGTCATCAATTCAATAATCTCCTGCTGCTAATGAGATTTTACTTCTCAGACTCCTCACAGTAACAAGCTTAAAAAACGTCTGTAACCACCTTGGCAAGTGGAACAAGTGCTAAATACCCTAGACTTGAATGTTACTAACACTTGTTAACACACCCTGTGTGATTGTATCGACTAGTCCCAACTGACTTCAGCGGGACTATTTACCATTGTACTGTACTTGATTTTTGCAGGAGAAGCAATGCTATTGGCCATAAGAGACTAAGAAAACTGCTGGGGAGGAATTGCAACACTGCACAATCTCATTCACTTCCGGATTAGTTGTGCCAAGGTGTAACTTAAAAGGTTAGCTTCTGTCCCTATTCAAGCCAACACATTTATCTGTTGACAGCAAAAGTTACGTTCACAGTGACCTTTATAAAATTGTTGAGATTTCCTGTCATTGTGCCCATGACAATAATGAAAGATTAAAGCTCTGATGCAAAAATATGCAAAAAATATTTTAACTCTGGTGTTTTGCAACCTCTTGGAAGAGACAGATGATCTGCAAAAGTAGGAAGCCTCTTCATCTGCTTATCTTAATCAGGAAACTATTTGGCCATGTGTCCTGTGCCAAGACCACTGAAGAGAGCAGCTCCGTATCATTTACCCGGGCTTGCTCCCCAGCTCTTGTAATTCTGTGAGGGTGACGAATTTTTTGTGAGACCTTAGTACATAGTGACTTTAACAGACGCACGTTCATGCTTTCATATAAGTGCATACTTCAACTAACCTAAAAATACATGCGTAGCTTTGCAGACTTTTCTCAAACAAAAGCTTTAAAAGGTCACACCATAAGAAACAGCTTGACAATATTGAAATAAATGTGTTCTCCACAATGTCCCCATTGAAGCCCTGTATAATTCCAATTAATTTCATATATAAGCACAGCCTGAAAAAAATGAAATAAACAGGGTTTCAGTGATTTGTTAATATTTTTCAACCCATCTCCTGCAGTATCAACACTCTTCCTGTCTCTAAGTGGCATAGAGCCAGGCAGGTCAGAGGAATGGGTATGTCAAAGGAGACACGGGATATGATATGCAGGAAGCTGTGAACAGAAGCAAAAGATGCAGGGCTCAAGGTGGCTCTGGACTCAGTCTTTTTTTGTGGGAATTAACACAGATTTTGAGAGATCAGCAGAGTGTGTGGGGTAAACACATGGAGTTCCGATGCCTGATGACATTTCTCTCCTCTTTCTTTCAGAAGATGACCAGTCACAAAAAACAGTCAATTGCTCTGAAAAGACAGCCAAAAAAAAGGGAAAGGAAGCACAGTACGACAAAAAACTCAAAGAAGCACAGCAGCTAAATGTCAGAGCAGGGAGATGAGGGCACATCAGGACTACTGCACTAGAAAATGAAATTTGCACACACCCACAAAGAGTTAGTGAGACAAGATATAAAAAAAATAAGACAACAGCTCTAGCATAAAGCAGATGATGATATGAGCAGCTTTCCTTCTGGAAAAAGAAAACTTTGACTTGAATAGAGCCATGGAGCAAGTAAAATAGGGTAAATATGCCAATGCATTTTTATAAAAATTGAAAGCATATGTGGTGTTAAAACATACATTTTAAGCAAAACATAACTTATAGGGATCTTTCCGTTGAAGAGAAAATTTGGGCCAGTTGGAGACTTAGCTGGTAGGAAGGGCTGAAAGAGATCTACACAGTCCAGCTAGGGTCCGAATCAGTGAGGCCCCTTCCCTGCAGCACCAAAAATCTCTTGCTGTATTTCGCTGCTCTGCAAACCTTCACAGGAGGCAGAGCTGCAGTCCTTTTGCAGTCCATGATGGAACCCACAGGAAGGGAAAACTTCAGTCCATGCAGTTTTCTATTAAAGTATTGCAGTTGTTCTCTGACCCTTATTGCACCGATGTGAAATAGGTGGTCAGCATTCCAGCTGTGTGTGTGCTGTGACATAACAAGCTCCTATCCAAACTCACCAGTTGGCCACTGTCTGCTTACATGTGGAATTGAAGAGAGCTGTGTTGGGATTCAAGGAAAGCCCCTGCGCTTGTTGCAAGACCTTCTCACACCCTCTACTAAGGTACCTGAAACACTAGGTTGACACTGACTGCCCATAGGTCCTCCCTTGAAACAAAGTCACATCATTGTTACCAGACAGAAAAGCAACTCTGGGTTCAACTGAGAAGAGTCCTGATGTTGTATGCTATGAGACAGCTGGGAATTGTACCCCCCAGACATCAATGTTCCTCCAATAAGCAATATGAACACATGGAGCCGAATTAGTGCTTTGCAGCCTCATACGGCTCAGCAAAACCCAGTCAATTCCAATAGCTTTCAGGAATCAGAAGACACAGCAGCACATCCCAAGACAAGTGACTTTAATGTATTTTTGATAGGATATGGAGAGAGGAGGGAGAGGGGGGAGAAGGAGCTGTTTTGTCTGAAAATCCTTGACTTAGGTGATATGTTTAAAATGTGCCTACCTCTGAGATTGTTACTGCTGTGGGACTGCAGAGAAGTGATTTGTACTGGGAAGTCCAGATCTAAATGCATGCCTTCATGAGCAAATAAAACTGACTGAAAGTGCCAATTAAGAAATTTGTTGCCTTATAAAAACCTAGCCAAAATCAAACTCAAATATTATGCAAAGTACAGTATATACATTAAAATACTAACATGCCACCTTTTAGCTTCTCTTGCTCCTTGTTCCATTTAAGACTTCCTCCTGAACCAATCTTAATGTGTCCTCACTCGGCCTAAGACAAAATATTCTTCATGCTCAGCATTGGCCCACATTATGTCTAGTCTTTCAGTTTCCACTGGTTTCAGACTGAAGGCATTAAGAGTCTCCATCTCACTGTTACTTCAATATTTATGGCATCCAAAGCTGGATGTCTCAAAGTTGCTTAATGTTCAATTCCACTCCCATAAAAATTGGAGCCCCTCCTTTGGCAAAAGAGACAGCTTATCCACTGCTCCTCCCACCTTTCCACTCAAAAAGTGAGCCCTGCTTTGCTACCAAAAATGTTGGTCATTTTAATACTTTAATGCTCAATGACACTTTTAATTCTATGCATAAAACCCTTTTATATTTCTTTACCTTTTGAGAGAGAGCATCATAGTAAAATGGATTTTTCTCCTTGCTCATTCTTGTTAATGCTGCTGTTTCATCGCTTCACCAACTAACTCAGGCCAATTGCTAGGGGCTATCATTTGGCAACTTGGAGGCAAGGCAGAAGCCTTCAGCCAGCTCAGAGCTTGGAGGCAGACTAATCGCTTGCTTGAGAGTGTTCATGCTTCATTCACTTTGTGCGCTTTCTTCTCATTTAGCAATCTGGCTCACATATAACAGTTTGTATTCCCCAGTTCTAAGCAGAAAACTAACAGAGAGCCTTTCCAGCATGTGCTGCAGATATCACAGGCTTGATATGTATAAACCACATCCACATCCTTTTTGTATTCTTCAAAGCATTTAAAGAACCTGACTGTGGTTTATGCCTTTTTATTGCTCCAACTGTCCATCTCCTTTTTGCACAGAAAGTTGAGATGCTAACTAGTACTTACTGCATAAAAAGTGCTCTGTGTGAGCAGTACCTTGCTGTTATGGTATTCTCACATTTGACTACTAATTCAATTAAAATGTTGTGATATCTAGGTTTGAACTGCACTTTCAAGTTCTTTAGTAAGCTGCCCATTTTTCCCTCCCTTTTTGTCCTTGGACAAAATTATTATCACAGAAAAGGATTTATTAATGAACTAATAAAAACTTTTTTATTCAAAGTGTATGTTGTCTTGTGATTTCTTCAAAGACCTGAAAGCTTTTGTCCCCAGCCAGCACTGGCTGCCCAGGTGATCCACTGTCAGTAGCAGCAATTGCTGTGTTTTAAAATGGACCCTCTCCTGCAGGAAATCCAGGTGATACCAGAACAACATGGCATTGTTGTCTTCCAATAAAATATTGACATCTTGTCTTCTTCTGGAAAATACATACAAAATTTGGGGGAGGTGAAAATTATAAGGAAATTAAGAAAGGGGCTGCCCTTGAAACCAAAACTTGAAAAATGAGAGTTTTGAACTTGAAAGTCTCAGAGAATAAGTTTCTTTATAGAAGCTTATCATTTGACACTTACATACACTGAGAAATTGAAAAGCTGAAAGTACAATTCACCTGGAGCAGGAAAGGCAAGAAAAGGACTTGTTTACATCAATTGGTACAGCCTGCTCTTTAAAAGAAGAGATTGGGACCAAGAAAAAACTTGCTGAGATTGAGTTAAGAGTCTGTAATTATATTTTTTTTTAAAAAGAAAGTACTCTAAGGGTATATTTACAGCAGATTAAAGAAAACTGTATCTTTCCTTACTCTTTATTGCAAGTCAGGAAGACTGGGATTTGGGATGAATGTTTTATTCCTACAAAGAGCTTTTGAAAGAGTAATTTCTTTTGGAAAAAACAAGCAGTGTCTAGATCTGCAGAGAGCTTGACACTGATGTCTGCTAACACCAGCAGGTGTGACAATGCCCTGGCATGGGTTGGATCCCATGCGGCTTTGTCATCTACTTTGGGCTGTTATCCAAAAATCTCACCTTTTTCCTGTCATTGAACTTTACCATTATACCTCTTGAGAGGTAACTCTAGCTCAATACCTCTAGAGAGTACTAAAATCTGATATTGTCTCATCTGTAACCTTGTACAGAGCCCCTGGGTTACCACTGACTTACTGGAGCCACAGCCAGCTCTCCATGCATTCACTGGAATTTTACTTGCCTAAGACTTTGCCTCCAGTGCGTTTCCACAGAACCTAATGGTGATGCTAACCAAGTGGAGAGGTTTCATTATTTTTCTCTTCAGCCTTTTTCTCTGGCTTCAAGTAAAAGATCTTTTCCACAACAGATGTGGAAGGTTTAGATCATAAGTACAAAACACTTGTCTTTTGCCATGGTGAAATGGCACAAAATTAGTGCACTGTAAAAAAAATAAATAAATCAAGAAGCCTATACTTCCATAATAGCAGCTTTGCAAAGCAAATTCTGGGAAACTCACACAGCTGCTTTTTTCTTGGTATTTTAACTTTTATGTCCAAATTTCATCCAGGTAGTAGGAGAAACAAAAAAACAGCAGAATTTTTGGAACTTGAGATAAACTAAAACAGCAGCAGGTTCAGAAGCTCATACTAAAGGTTATAGCATATGAAACAGTTCAGTTGCCTTGCATTCTTTCTTTTTGTTGTTATTGTAGGTTGTTTTAAGAGTAGGTTTTTTTAGTACAATGCACAGATCTTCATATAAAATGCACAGCAAAGGCTACGCACAGCATCCCCAGCATTTTTTGAGCACCAGACAAAATTTTTTCATGTCATAGATTGTTACAGACTTGATAGAGTGACTATAAAGAGACAAATGTCCATACCCTGACACATTCTTCCCATGTAGGTTGCATTTTTCTTGCCTGGACTGAGGTGCATAGTTCAGAGTGACCCATGAGTGGTGGTAACAGCTGCATCATTTTGGTAGTAGTAAATACTGCATTGTTTAGTTATTTAACTGGCAATGAGTGCAGATTTCTTTATAAGTTATACTGTAAGTTACAGCAACACTATTTTCCCCCATAAGTACACATTAAAAATACCTAAGCAAATCTTGTAATAATTATAGCTAATTTATGCCTTCTTGATTTGTATTATTTTAAGCAGGTTCTAGTTATGGTCCCTATCCTTTTATGCTGTCAATTATTTTCACACTTTCTACAGCAGGGAACTAAGTCTCGAAAGTGAATTAGGCATATTTAAAACTGTGGAATGAGCACATAGTGAACACACAGTGAATTATTTAAAAGAACCATCCTATGAACAGAGGGGATGCCTTGAAAAATCAGGATGATGAACTCAGAATTTAAACTTTTCTTACAAAATCATTAAAAGCTCTCCTCAGTGCACTGCTTAGTGCCCAGAGTGAAAAAAATAGAGAAAGATTTCCTTAATTTCTGAAAACTGCTGAAATTTACATATCTATGAGAGGTCAGGGGATTCTCTATGCAAAAAATACCTTTCACAAATGTTGCTGAAAGCACTTATGAGCATATGGCAACAACTTGCAAAGTATTCATGCAATATTGTTTGTTATTGATACACCAGTTTAGACAGAAGTAGGATTTTTATCAGAACATGTAGTTAATATTTGTCAGCATTCTTAAGATAACAAAACACTATTCAAAAATAACAGCCAGAAAAAAAATATAGTAATTATTGTATTAGTTTTTCTAGAAATTTGTAAACTAAAACTAAAGTTATCACCTACAACACCATTACTCTTTTTAGATGAAAATGCTTGGGTGCTATTGGAATGCATTGAGCTCATTCTGATACAGAAAACACATGAAGATTGCACCATGTACACTGAAAGGAAAGTGGGAGTTAATTTCACTGCTGAAATAGTATCATAAAACCGGCACCTTTCCCTATCCTGTTACATGAACACAAACTTTTGAATTTAAAGTTGATGACACTTACTTCTTAGAAGACAATACATTTCTGTATTTCCATAATAACATCTTTGCTAAGCAAATTCTGGGAAACCTGCACAGCTGCTTTTTTCTTGGTATTTTAACTTTTATGTTCAAATTTTATCCATGTAGTGGGAGGAAAAAAAATACAGTTACATGAAAGGCATATTAGAGCAGTAAAATAAACTCTTAGAGAAATACAAATCAGAGTCCATAATATTTACTATTGTATCAATAACCATCCATGCAATGTCTTTTCATGCCTGGGGGTTAGGGTTTATCACTTCTTTATATGATACATTGCCTCCATATATAGAGATGCAACATCCATCTTGATACAGGGATCCTGAAGACTATTTTTACAGCAACTAAACAATATTCCAGATCCTTAGCTAAATTAAGTCAGATGAGCCTCATTAGAAGCAAGGAAGACATAATGATTTGTGTCAGGCAAGAACTGAGCTTTTCTCAACCTCTCTCTTTTTCAGAGAAAAAAAAAAGCCCAACAAACTAACCTCCAGCTGTGCATCATGGCAGATCTCATGAATAAGATTGCCTCCAACTGTCCAGACTGAGGCCAAGCTGGGTGCTTAATAAGGCTCCTGTCTGTCGCAAGGCTTTAATTTCTGAGGAAACCAGGGCACTTGGGACCAGTGTGTACTCAAGTCTCATGCCAGCATGGAGCTAGGAGACAGCCAAGGTGTACACTCGAGAGCTCACTTGGGAGCCCAGACACAGCAACTGCTGGCAGTATAGTGGTTTAGCACACTTACTCATGTCATTATATGCTCTTCTTTCTTTTCTCCAGCAGCTTGACAGTATATGGGATCTCATGGACAATTTCTGAGAAGCAGGAATCAGCATTTTCCTTGATGCAACCCTCCTCATCAATGACATTAAATCCTATTTGCCAATGTAAACATAAAGAAGAGTGGCTATTAAAAGAAATAAATTTACCATCTTTTTTTTTTAATGAAAATGCACATACTGTGAGATGATGAGGTGGTTGGCAGTCATCACTGCCCTTACAAAGGCCTCCTGTGGGTGAAATGGGGCATATTCTGCAACTGGGCCATGTTTGTGCCCATCTCCCATAGGAAGATTTGCAACTCGGAAACCTGCAGCATGATGGAGTACTGGGGGCTGACCATGCCTTTTGCTGAGCCTTCTTTCCAAGGGGAATTTTGCCCATGACTTAGTAGCTGCTTTGGTGAGCAGGCTGTGGAGTCTACGTTTGAGAGGCTGGGTCTTTTAGAAAGACTAACATGTGTGACTAGTAGGAGAGTTACCTTGCAGCTGATGGCATAAAAGTTACCCCTTGTCATGGATCTTAAGTCTGGAGAAGGTTTTTAAAGCCAGGGACAAGACTCAAGAAAAGAGCAGCTGACAAGCTAGTAACAGAGATTGCTTCTAGATGAAATAAGGTGAAGATGGCTATAGAGGCAGCTAGGAAAAGGTCCCTTGTTTCATAGGCAGAGTAAAAATTATGCAAAAGGAATTTCATTCACCTTCAATGAGTGAATGAGCAATGGACCATAGTTCATCACTTTTCATGAGCTTGTCAATAAAGAAAGCTTTTTCAACCTGATGGTAATGTGTGAAACAGCTTTCACCACAGATTTCAGGTAATAAGGCTAGCATCAGTATATCTTTGAATTGCAGTTTGGCTAATAACAGCAATAACGCGTCATGACTAGAGGTTGGGACAAGCTCTCATAGTCTGTGGACCCAGACTTAATAATGTAGGTGGAAGAAAAAGAGGGAATATCTTATCAGATAAGAGAATAAAACAGAAGAATTCGAAACAAAGATATATACAACAACTAAATCTGAGTTTCATTTTGCTGTTGTGACTTCTTTATGTCATCATATATATTCCTAGAAATCTTACTGCATGGAGGAAAAAAAAGCTATTTTGTAAATTCAGTACAATTATAATAATTTTAGACTAATGAATAATCAAGTTCTTGTAAGAAAACAACCTTTCTTTTTTTTTAAAAAAAAAAATGCCTCTTTTGACCTGCTTATATCATTTAAAGTATTACATGTATTAATTCTTCTGTATTTGTGATTGCAAGATTGCAGTATGTCTATGACATGAAAATCTGGTTGACTACAGGAATTAAAATACAACTGTAGGACTGACTTTTAATTAAATATGCAAATTAACAAATAGAAAAAGTAATTATAAGTTCTCTTCACAAGCGCATTAGACAAAGATTTAATTTACAACAAGATACTATAACTGTAAACATCAGCGCATAAGTATTTTTTCTTTTAACTAATGAAAGGTTTCGTAAAGAGCAATTGCTGTTTATGTATTTAAATTAAGAAATAAGGCTTTTGTATATAGTACACCTAAGAATATTTTCCCTGGCATTAATAAGCAAGTGTAATATTTTCAAAGTAAGAAATATGACTGTGATTTAAGCAACATCATAGAAGAGTTTTTTAAATGTTTATTTTCATTTCAGGAAACTGTCTGCAGACTACTGTCACCCCCATTATTTGTATTTTGTTACAGTCACAAAGGTTGGGAAAATCTTCAGTCCTTTCCAGTGAACAATTTGCCACACACAAAATCTTGTAAAGAGCAATCAGAGAAGATAGGTTAGACCTTGGAAATGTTTTTGTTTGTTGTTTTAATTTTTACAATTATTCATGTAATAGTAGAAAGAGGCGTACACCAGAAACTTCCTTTCTGCTCTTCACCCAGATTTGAAGATTAATAGCTCCTGTGAAAAGCCTTGTTGCAAGTCTGCAAGAGAGCAACAAACTGAACCAACCTCACCCTCTTTTTCTCACCCTTGGTGGGAGAAAACCTGGATACAGACCAGATTTTGAGGTATGACATCATCTTCCTTTGAGAGAAAAAAAGAAAACAAAACCAATCAATCAACCAAAACTCCACAAAAATTAAACCCCCAGCTTATAAAATTCTCATTTATTACTTCACTTGTTCATGGTATACATAGTAGGAGTAGGATTCATTGTTCTAAATATTGATAAAATACATTAAAGTTGTTAAAGCTTTGACAAGTCCAAGCACATGATGATTTACATGGTGCATTTGTTTATTGTAAAGTCTATAGAAAGTAGTCGTATGCTTGCTGACCACCCAAACCACTAGAAAGCCATGCAAGTTACTTTTATGTGAAGATTTCATATTTCCTTTTGTTTGTCTTTGATCTTCTAATTTTCCTAAAAACAAACGCTGCTTATACATTTTCTTTTCTTCCTTTACTAATGACAATTCTGAATTACATTTCTGTGACCAGACCATTACCTTTGCTAAAACAGACTGCACTACAGAGGAAAATACAGTATCTCTTTTGAAATTTCAGGAATTTCAGTGACAGAATCAGTGTTTGTTTTTTTTTCCCAGCTGTCAACCTAAGCCACGGTTTGAGGTGGAGGCTGAGCTAGCTGTGTTCCTCAGAGCATTCCTCACCTCCTTACCTGCCAGCTTCTCCTGCTCTGCCTTATGGAACCTAAGTAGCTGAAAATGAATGCTGGAGGCAGAAGAGGCAGTTGTTACCCAGCCCAGAGAGTGTCTTGATCCTCTTCATTGCTCAGTCACGAAGGCTCAAGTTGGCATGAGATGTGGCACAGGATAGGGGCAGGACTAGATACTGGGAGGGAATATGAGTCCTTTCTCCCTGGGCAGTGCATGCTTATGTGTGCGATGCATTATTGCCTTCTTTTCTGTGGTCTTCTTCTTGTGGTTATGCTCGTAACATATGTGAAATGTTCACTCTACTGAAAAGCTGCTATTTTCTTATAGCCATGGAAAAAGAAGAACAAAATTCTCAGGACAAATTTCTCTTGATCATGGGAAGAATAAAACCTGTGTAATCTCCATCCTCCCAGAAAGTTGAACCTCTTTTGCAGTGCTGTATCATCAGTCACAACAATATGGTTAAACGAGTACAATTTGATAATGCTATAGCTGTTATTATATCAGTATATATCTGTTTTATCAGTACATGGTAGTACAGGCAGAGACATACTTCATACTGATACAACTGCAGCCCTACTGGCAGTATACTAACATATATACCATGATAAAAAAAAATTATAACCCTCAGTGAAGGTGTTGTAAACACTTTAGAGTGGGCTGCAGTTAGTGACACAGCAGAGTCACTCAAATAATGTCTGTGGAGTCAGTTGGAAAGTGAAGATTTCAAAGAAGAAATAAGCAGAAGAAAAAAATGACATTCTGGAACATGATCATGTTTCAGTGCAGGTATCTCTTGTAAATAAAATACAGCAGCCATGTGAAAAAGGCAGAAGCCTTTCTAATACTGCATCTGCAAAACTGTTTAAAAAGACAAAGTTTTCCAGAGATCTCTCTGAGGTGTCAACAGCTCTTTATAGCTTTTATTTATTTTTTTTTTAAACAAGTTGCTAAAACTGGAGAGGATTTTAACTGACATCACAGCAGGATCAGTTACTGGCACAAGGAAAGAGAAACTCAGCAGCTGCCAGTTTGGATGAGGAGTTTTCTTTGTCTCTGGAACTAGGGTTCCAGTGCCTTTAATCTTGGGAAGCTGATAGTGCCTAAACTCTTTCTCATCTATCAGATAGCTCATCATTGCCCTGATTTTCTGCCCACTGGGATCTGTAAAAGATTCCCATATTATTAAGTAGGAATTTTATGCCAGCTTTCCCTCTCCCTCAACATTTCAGCAAAAAAAATTTCTATCTTTACAGCTATTTTTCTTCATGAGTTTAAATCTGTTATCACCATTTTTGTCAAACACACTGCTGGGCTTAAAAACTGTATAAAGCAGAAAATACTGATGTGAATAGCTTGTTTAATTAAACTCAAAACTGGGCTGTCATTGCTCTGTATAGTGTCTAATAAGATGAGACTCAACTCTTATTGCAAACGTTATCACTACAATATGCTAATTAGATGTTATAATAGTCACTAATGTTTATACTACTCTGACCCATTCCACTCTGGTATATTTAGTTCTAACAAGTGCAGGAGTATGACTTATTTGCCCAGAGGTATGAGTACTGGATATCCAGCTGTCCACTGTCAGTAGACCACAAGCACCACATTCTATCCTGAAACATCTTGCTCATCATAGTTACAATTCACTGATCATCATTACCAGTCAGCTACCAGCTTTGCCATGTCAGTCTTGCTAGTGTGTCACAAAAAGACCTGCAAATCTCCCTGAGCAAAATTTTCCTCAGGCAGGCTGAAAGTTTCAACTTCCACAGTATTTTAACCAAGGCAAATTTATTTGTTCCAAGGAAGTTTGCATCAGCTCAGAAGAGTTTCAAACAAAAAAAAAGTGTAGCATTGTAAATAACATATTTTCAAGTTTTATTTCTCTTGCTTTAGCAAAGTTATAATTATTTAGCTGCCAAAGCAGACATGCAATAAACTCAATCTAAAAGAATTAGTCATAGGATAGCTAAGAGAGAAATAAACCACAAAAAATAACAGAGGACACTGAAAAAGACCCATGTGTATTGATCTTTCACTGCTTTGAGCACTATCAGTATTGAGTCTTTAATTTAAGATCAGCAAAGGCAATCATATTAAGTGATCACCAGCAAAGGAAGTTGGCCTCTGCAAATCCTAAAATGAAAGCAAATAAAACTCCAAGGATCTACCTAATCTATGTTTGTTTCTATTTTCATTCTTCTATACTCCACATAGGCCTCATGGAAGGAAAAATAATTGGACCAAAACACAGAATTCAGTAAATACTTTCTCTTTTGTGTTGATTTAAATAACATGGATTAAATTCTATCTATTCACTCACATGAAAGATCAGTGTTTGCTTTAAATCTCAAAGGTCTGCAACTAAATGAGGATTTGACCTTGCTTGGAAGTATTTTTGTCCTGGAGAGCAAAAATAAATAAAGACAGATCCTACCAGCTCTTCATGGCCCAGAAATCCACAGGTGGGAGCTGTTGATGCCCCTGGAGTGTCCACTGGCTACAGGGAAGAGCATGGAGATCCACAGCTCAATTAGTGACTTCCCAGGGGAAGCGGGATCTGGGGATCTCTCTCAAAAAACCTCTGCAGGTCAAAGGGGCCAAGAAGGAAGTGTTAGGTTTTCACACTATTCTCAATATGCAACACTTCCTCCTCCCTCTCCTTTCCCTTCTACTCCTTTTTTCTTCCAGGAAGATTTAATGCCCCATACAGAATATTCCTCAAATCCTGAGTAAATCAGCATTTAGCACGTTGAATTGCACACCTTGAATTCCATTTCTAGGGACATAAACCTGATCTCCTCCTCCACAACCTCCCCCCTCTAAATACTGTATCAAGTGATCAGTGGTGACTAAATAGTATTCTGTCATGTTGTTCTGTCTCCAGAAGATGATCTTATGGTAAAGGCTTGCTTTGAAATGCATGAAAGAGAGCTTTGGAATTTGCTTTCCTCTCTCTCAGACACATACAATTATAAAACTTACACCTAATTAACTGATACTTAATATGTATTTCAAAGTGCAACTCATATAGAGCCAAGGGGAGAGGAAAATTCCTGTGGATTACAATATACTAAAAAAATAAATAAATGTAAAAAAAATCATATATGAACTGGAATTATTTCTTGAATTTTTAATGTTACATAACCCTATGAAGACAAAAATAAGTTTAATGCATTGAAATAAATGCCTCAGTGTCATAGCTCATGTGTACATGAATGATAGGAGTGAGAATATGCAAAAAAAGTATAATTTTTGCTTCCACATCCTTAGATGTTAGATTACCATGACTCTGTATATATAGAAGAAATTAGAAACAAATTTATGACTTTAAAAGGATGATCTCAACTTGAAATACAATCAGCCAATATTTGATTAAAATATATCACCAAGTTCAAGTGTTGGCTCTGAACTCCAATGAATATGCACCTATAATGGTAACAATTACTGTGTTTAAAAATATTCCTTTTACCACTGTATGAGAGATTTCAAAAAAAAAAAAAAAACAGTGCAATGGAAAAACTGCAATTTTGCCACAAATGCTGCAAAATGTACAAAGTACAGAAACAAAGACCTCACCACAGTATTTCAGCTATTTATAGCTTTAAACTAACACTGATCACTTCTAATTTTGCTGTACATTAGGATTGAGCTGAAATTCTGAGCTGTGAGGTGCAAGTCAGAAACCTCTCAGTGCTGGGATATATAGTTTTGGCATACTGTGTCACATGTACACATGTAGAAAACCCAGAAGCTGCAAAAGGCAACCTAAGTCAATCAAACTGCCTTGGCAGACAGGAGTCAAGACGTGACATTTCTCTGTCACAGCCATTTTTTGCAAAGCTTACACTGAATTTTAACATTCCTTCCTATAAGTCAAAAGCTTGCTGAGAAGGACTTGCTTATTTTTTCAAGCCAGACGGATGCTAAAACATCAGAGGCTGTAGACAAGGTTTTGACAATCTTGATGCCAGTGACAACCTTGGACAGACTCCAATGGCTTTCTACAGGCTAAGCCCATTGACTGCTCTGTGAATAGCTGCAATGCTGTCTCCAAACTTCTCTTCTCTGTTGCTGCTCCACTTGTGGTCCCAGTCCTGGCATGGGTCTCACAGGATCCAAGTGGCACAGAGGACTTTACACTGGTTTTCTACACTGGGCAGTACAACCACTTTCACATTTAGATAGCTGCCCAATGCGAAAAAGCAGACAGGTTGTATTCACAGGAAAAAGAAATCTTTTATCTTATAGTTCTCATTCAGGCCACCTAGTACCCCAAAATGGAAGAAAGCCTTAACCTAAACTTCGTATTTGCATTCTTGGTTTCATGAATTTCTATTCATGCATTCTATGTATTCATGAATTCTTATTCATGCATTCTATGTATTCATGAAATTTATGTATTATTGCCATACAGCAAAAAATTCTACTGAAGTATCAGTTAATACTCAAAACTAAGTAAAATCATCATTCATCAGTTATGAATGTACATGTGAAGAGCTATCACACGTCAGCTATTAGGAGTAGCTGCTAAAACCACTATATTCTTCTAGCAACTTCAGTCTTAATGACCATGTCCTACTTCCTATAGGATCCTTGCTTAGCAGTGAGCAGATCCTGCTGTTCTGTGACAGCAATGTGCCAACGAGTGCACAGTGAATGGCACCCTGAATTACCAAAGGTATTTCAGACATAGAGTTGGGCAGAGAAGGAGACAAGCTGCTCCTCTCTCAAGCACCTCCATAGAGCACTAAATATAAGAACCCAGCCTTTACATGAATCAAGATGGACAGGTCATCAGACATCTAAGTTATGCTAAAATAAAGAGGTGAAAAAGAAAAACAAAGTCATTGGTGATATAAAACCATTTAATAATTAGCAGATCTAAGTATGCCACAGAGATCCAAAATTACCATTCTTTACACCACAACTGAGGAAAACAGTAAGATCCTTTCATCATTGTTTTAGAAGAAATCTTTTTTTACATTCGAGGCTGGAGGGTTTTCTTCAAATTATAAAATAAAAAGAAAGAGGGAGGTTAATGACTCAATGCCTATTAAAGAATGGCTGACATATGAAGAAAGATTTAATTGGAGTAGTGAGGTCTGAGTTTTCGGAAAAGGGTTTCATGATCTCTGAACCCATCAGGAGATTCAAAATTCTTTCTGAGGCAAGCACAAGCAGTTGGAAGAAATTAGAAGAGCTTTATTTAACAGAAAGCAAATAATGATCAAGTTTCTAGTGACAGAAACAGAATTAGTGAAAGCGCAGCCTTGTATACACAGCACTAGCTTACCTGAGAGCCTGGATTGCACAAATTCACACATCTGCCTGCACTGCTTTACCTTATCTGTGCTCGAGCCTGGATATGATTTGATTGCTGATGCCATTCAGGTATTTCTGGATGGTGTGGGTGAAACATGGCTCAGGTTTCCTGGCATTATGCAGAACAATGTTTTCCTAGGAACCAGTATTTGATACATTGTGGGGAAAAACCTCTCCCCGAAAGTCAAAAGCTACCATCTGAATACTCCATTGGAAGGATTTCTCTTGACTGCAGGCGCTTTGTTTATTCACTTCAGGAAATGTTTAAAACCTTCTGGATACACAAAACACCATTGACCCACGAGGATACAGCAAATGCATTCATGGTAGAGGTAACAGAAATTTTCCTCCTGCATCACTTTATCCATGAACCTGTGTTTGTCCATTTTGGTCTATTTGTCACTAAAGTATTTCATTTTGTAGATGACCTTGCATTTTCTGATATTTCAATAGCATCTATTGGTATAAATGGGGCCATCCATTTCCTGAAAAGAAAAGCTATAAGGGCTATAACAAGTCACCAATGGTTTCAACTTGTTGCTAAGAGCCTGCTGCTTACAATTTCCTTCTCCCTTAGTAGAAACCAGAAAATACCAAGGCTGCAGGAGAGAACAGTAATTCTTGTCGCCCTATCTCACAAAAAGGGTGGATCTATCCATTCTATCACTAAATTCTTAACAGATGCCTGCAAAGTTTGCTGAGGAATTTTTCTTAAAAATTTTGCAACTCCCCATCTGTGAAAGGCACTTCCCCTCATTAAGACTATTTACATGCAAAGTTTGAGACTGCAGCTGCTTTTGTCATGACACCATCAAAATATTTGGAATTATTTTTATTTTATTTTTTTTTTAAGTAGGGGAAAATATATTTTCCATTTGTATTTGGCATCACATTACTGAAAATCTCTTCTGGTAAAAATCAAACTGAATTTGCTGTAGTGGCATTAGTATAGCTAACAAAGTTTGGCCCAGCATTGTACCCCTAATTACGTTAATATGTTTCAGAATCCTTTTATGAACTAAATAATGGACATTCTTTTTGCCTGACTAGAAAGAAAAACCTCGCCTATTCATCTCCTTTCCCTGTGTATGCTATTTTCTAAATCAGTGTTCCTACACTAAGGTTACAAACCTTAACATTTGCTTAAGACTTATTGCCCACTTTACGAATTTTTAAGGACAACCGTATTTGTGTATGTTCACCCTAACTGAAAACACAAGGAAAATTTTGCAACTCAGTACTAATTGCTTTAAAATGTTGACTATCCTGTGTAATTTATCTATGGACAGCTTAAAAAACTAAGTGCTGTGCATGATAATAGGGGGCAGAGGTTTGCTTTGTTGGCATAATAGATTCTTTTTTGTGCTGCAGAAAATTAATTCTTGCTAGTAGGCAGCTGATAAGATTGAGGGAAAGAGAAAGAGAGAATGCATTTCTTATGCTACCTTAAGAAGTCTCTTCCACCAGTCTTTCTGACCCCACAGAGAACTTCAGCTTGCTCGTTATAGTGACATTAGTTTACTCCTATTTTAATGTCTCATTCTCTGATTTCTGAAAACACTATCACCATATGGTCTTCTTTAATGGCTAAGTACACTCTTTACCAGGCTTTAGGCTAGGGTGCCTCAGAGAAACAGCTCAGGTGTCAGTACAACCTCTTCAAGAACTAGTCCATGCACAAATAGCTGCTAATACATCACTATTTTTACCACAGTATCTTTCATCACTACACTTACTTGACTTTAAGAGTTAACAGATTGCAAAACACCAGATTCATTCCATTTGTTAATTTTGGACTAATCTTGGACAGGTTGGATGAACACATACTCCTCTTATTCAAAAACACAGATCCATGAAGCAACTATGTGCCTGAAATGGCAAAGTTATGCCAACCTCCTTTTATTTACAGAACACTTGTATAGATCATCAGCAGATTAAATTTTGGTCAGCACTGCCAATGGCTGACAGAAATAGGCTCCAGAACAAAAAAAAAGGGATTTCAATTTCAAGCCAAATATAGGAAAAGTGATGTTGATTTGGAGGCAATAGGAGTTTAAGCTTAAAGGCAAACAATTTCAATTGCCAAGGTTAACACTAGGCCAGAGAGAAAGCTCTGTTAAAACTTACTATCAATGTTAATAGTGTCAAGAGATGTCTCTCTTCAGCCAAATCACATATCTGTCTCCAGATTGGACTACTGCAGCAGTTTTCCAGCAAATTCAAAGAGAAACCCTGCAGAGGCTTTGTCTTTCCTTAAACATTCCAAAAAAAAATGGGGACAGAAGGAAGGAAAGAGGAATACCCTTTCAGCCTAAACTAGTGTATGGTTTTGTTCTGAGCTCTGAACCCCTTTCTTGGCAAAGATCTTAATGGCTTGCAAACTTACAAAATGGGTGAGCTCCTGGGTGGAGGACTGTTTCCATTAAAGCCTGTGAGGCCATTTTTTGCCTTCTTTTCCCCAATATGAGCCATGAAATTAAGATTTTGCTACCGACAAAACTCACCAGAGTTGTAGGATTTGAAATATTCCAGCAGGAAATTACAAATAAGCTCCCAAATGTCATCTTTCTTTAGGCACAACAAGTTGAAAAGAAATCATTATAGAAACAATTTCTTGACTTTTTACTTTCCAGCATTTAAATACAAGGAGCAAGAAAAAGACAGAGACATCACAATATACTGAAAGGATAAAAGACAGTTCTGGAAATAAGAACAGCTTTACTCATTGTCTATGCCTTTGACCAAGGTGAGTACTTCCAAGTCAATTCTACATGCCAAACCTCAGTTTTCTTGCTTGAAAATTTAGATAAATAATAACCTGTCTGAAACAGGTATTATTAGATCTTTACAGTAAGCAGTACTTAAGACCAGTCCAGAGAATCTATTTCAATTGACATGAACCTCTTAAAATTTCTATACAGACTGTCTGTGAGAATGAAGTGGCTCAAACAACATCCACAATTTTTTTGAGTTGCATGAGAGAAAGTTAACGGTTATATAGGTTTATATTTTTAAATACAAGTTTCATAAACACGAAAAGAAAATTCAAAATGCTTTTGTAAACAGAGGTGCATACATATACCTGAAAAAAAAAACACTTAGTCTGGCTATGGTGTTACCCTGGTGTAACAAAAAAGTTAGGTAATGAAAACTGAATTGTCCCTGATGGGACACCAAGTCTTTCCTAAATTGCTGATGTCCTAAAAGGATGACAAAGCAAAAAGATTTCCTAATCTTTCACCAAAGGCGTCCTGTCAGAGGCAAAGTAAAACAACGTTATGGAAATTAGATTTCTTTAGAGAAATTATATACTTTAATCTACAGGAAGTAGGTGCATGTTTTTTCAAGAATTCATTAACATACAACATTTTCTTCTTCCTGCCTCGTAGGAGTCATCCAAGTGAGTGAGGGAAACACCTCTTAAAAATAAAATTAAAAGTTCCATCTATCTAAATGCTATGGCAAGCCTTAAGGTATTAAGAGAGCGGAGCCAGAGGACTTAAGCAGACATCTATGGATAAATTAAACTTGACCTTTCCATGGAAGGCATGTGAGCTCCCCATCCAGCAGCTCAGAGTCAGTGAGTCACTAACCTGTCTGAAGCAGCCAGTCAGGGGAGTAAAGGACATTTCCAGTGTCTGCAGCTTTAGTAAGTAGTTTTGCAGAAGCAGTATAATGTTTTTAGTATGCCTTGTTACCCTTTAATAGTCAGTCTATTAAAACTGAGTGGAAACCACAGAATAACTCTTTGCTTCAAGAATGGGTCTAGATTAATCCTTTATGATTTTCAGTGTTTTTATTTCTACCCTTTGTATTGCTTAGGACACCTACATGAAAACATCCTGGGGTTTAAGAACTCATTTATTCAAGCAAGCAGTACTTTACCAGACATGACTGAAGGAGCTCATACTTCTGATATGATATATAAACAAAACTCATTATCCTCTGATTTTTCACTTAACAGCTGAAGAAATTAGTTACAAGTAACAACAAACTGATTCTAGTTTGTTTAGAAAAAGAAAGTATTTGTAAAAGCAACCTTTTCTGGTTTTAGAATAAAAAATAAGCATCAGGCAAGAATCAGTATCTTTGATTGCATATACAACAATGGAGACCTCACCTCAAGGTGCTTAGTAACTCTTGTTATTTCTCCTTAGCAGCTCACCTGTGTCTTTTCTCCCTCCTCCAGCACTGAAGAATGCTGTGTCCCACTAGGGTCTAAACCAAACCCATTCTTTACCTGCTCTGTAAGATGCTGACAGCCCTCATCCTCTGCTGATTTTAAAGGGACTCAGATTTTTTTAAGGAGTTTAATTCCTGTTTAGAAAGTTTTATGCTGCACAAGCCCTGGGTATTCAGCAGCTGGCAGGGTAAAGCCTTTCTTTTCTATTGATTTGCCCAGGTGCACACAGTCCTTCCCATCAGTCTAACTCATAGCAGCCGTTAAGGGTCAAAGTGACTTCTACCTTCCATAAGCTCTGCACGTTCAGAAGTCACTCAACATGTGAGCAGTTCCTACCCATCACTATTGTTTCAGATAATCACCAGTGTGACTAATTGCTGTATTTCAGTTCTGCCACAGTACACTATTGTGCTCAGATCAGAATTAGGCAGCATCAGGGAATTCAAAAAGGGGCGTAAAGGTTTTTAACTCCTAATCTTCAATTAAAACCTGGCCCAGATAATGAGTAAAGGTATTTTATTGTATCAGACAGATGTTTGATTGCCATAGAGACATGAGCTATGGTTTCAGTGCCTAGGCCAGCAAGCCAGTCCTTACATGACAGCACCCATCCTTGCAGCAGGAACTAATTGTGGTACTGCCTTGGGAGGAGCTAAAATATGAATAGTCACGGTGAGAGGATGGCAATTCTGTGCTCCACAAGCATAGGAAAACAGGCATGCTGCTACATGGTCTAGCTAACCAGCACTTAATGTCTTAAATCTCATACCTTCAGTAAGTATAAATAAATTTTTATTAAGGAAGTATAAGGGATTACTGAATTTATATATGAGCTGATGTGCATATATGTATGGCCATGTCATAAACTTCCTTTACAAAGTTTCTAAATGTCCCTTGATTATGATGATATAGTAAGTTATTGTTTGGCCCAGAGACATGACATTTATAACTATACTAAAAGGCTTCCTTTTAGGAGCAAGAGATAAAACCAGCCAGACCTTTCTCCTCTGCAGTTTTATCCCTCTAGATTGTAAACAAAAACCTATTTCTTGGACTAAAACTGAGTCAAGCACTTCTTTCTTTCCCAAGCCTCTATGCCAGCTGGTTCTGCTCTACCCCATAGAGCCCTTGGAGTTTTCACCTGGGGCCATGCTCAGTGGTTTATCTGTACTCCTTTTGTTTATCAGCTCTGTCTGCTCTGGGCAGGTACTGCAGCACCAGGACAGGGCATATCCTATGCACAAGGCCACAGCAGCAATGGCTTCATCTGCCCTGCCAGCTTCCTCAGCTCTCCCCAGCTTCACCCTTTCCCAGGGCTGCTCAGGAATCATGGTGGAGAGTACCTCCTGTTCCAGTGAAACTTCTTCCTTCGCCTGAATGATGCCTGACACACACAAACAATGAGATATATAGGGAGGCCATATTAAACCCTGAAAATACTGTTTAAATCCAGGTATAAACAGACTTTCTATAAGCTGACATTATGGTCCAGTGTGGCAATGTTAGTTCATGGTAGCCAAAAATTATACTAAAAATATTACTCCTACATGCACAAGATTCAAAGGCACTGTTTCTCAGAAATATTCCAACATGGTTACCATTTCTTGGGAGTTCACTATCAGCTGTCTAATTGTGTAACTGCCTCATAGGAAACTTTATCTTGTTTAAGATAATGGAGATTTCATAACGTCTGCTAGCTCAGGTACTACCATGGGTTTTTTCTGTACAGAATGTGACTTTACTCCTTTAGACTGTTCAAAAAAAATATGAACCTTGTCTTACTGTCTCGGATTTTGTAACAATTGTCCCTTCTTTGGAAAAAGAAAAGAAGAAAAATGAGTAGGTGCTCCCCTGGGATATCAGAAACTGTAGTCAGAGGAAAACGGTCAATTTTCAGAAGAAAATGTATGTATCATAAGTAAAAACTTTGCATATATAAACAGTTTGATTACTAACATTGCCAGCATATTCACAGAAGTGTTATAATAATTTTGTGGCAAAGATGATATATTGTTAGCCAGAGTATAATTTCTTTACAGGAAGATCACCTTCAGCCTCAAGACTGCTACTTTTAGCTTTGCATGTTATCACTCTAGTGCTTCTCTTTATCTGCTCCTCTTTTTGTAGCTTGAAATTGGTATAACAGAAAAAAAAAAAAAACAAACCGGTAGAGCAAATCAAGTTATAGATAATGGTCATCTAATTCCCTGGAGAGGACATCCATGGATCTATGCAACCAGCTCCCTCTGAGAAATACAAAACACATGTGAAGTTGGATTGGCATACAATTTTGCTGTAGTTAGGTCTAGGCTTTAATCTTGGAGAATGTACCTCCAGCAGCAGATCCTTGAGATTCTGTGATTCAACGCGCATCTATTACACCTTCTCAAAGCTGGGACACATTGGGCACGTTCTGTCATATGGAACAGTTTAAAAGTCTTTGAACTGCTCAAAAGCTTACCAGTGACAGAAACCTGGCTACATTAAAATAATTTGTTTAGACTCCATGAAATCATACCAATGGATCTTCTTTGATGTATGATTTCATCTATAGCTAGGATTTATTATCAAAGTTATTTTTTCATAAGGATTGTTTGCATCTTACTGTTTAAAAGACATTATCTCTAGAAAACTCACCTGAAGTAAGACAATTCTGTGCTAAAATGTAATAGTTCAAGTTCCTGACTTCTGAGTTATAATTATTGTTAAGAAGAAAACAAAAAGCATAAAGAATAAAAAAGAAAAAAGAGAAAATGTAATATAGCAGTAAAGATACTGCTCCTACCACTATACATAAAGCAGCTGGAATGTGGTATGCTGTGTAGCTGGATCACCAGCAGAGCACAAAGTATACAGCTGTGCATATCAGGCAGCCAAGTGTTGTGTTTAAAGCATGCTAATTAACTACACCATTCCCAGAATAAGGAGAAAGAAATTTCCCAAAGTGATTGCACAATATTTCATTTTTTATTCTATCCATTCAGCTAAGCAGTTCACATGCCAATAAACTTCAAGCATTTTTTAAATAATGTGGATAACTTGTCCAATTGCTGAAAGATCTGAAGATATTTCTCAAGTATTTGTAGCTATCCTGCGTGATTCTTTGTCAACTTTGGCATTGCATTTCCTCAGTTACAGTGGGTGAATGTTAAATATTAAACTAATTAAATTTATTAACAGTTGTACAGTAGACCAGATTCATTTACATAGGCAGAAACCATTAATATTACTGATAAAGATAATTTCATGGGCATCTTTTCCAGTACATCTAAAAAACTTAGCTGCCTATAACTGCTAAATGATGGCGCAACTAATATGCTCTCTTCAAAGGTTTATTGGTAGAATGTGGTAAACCATAAAAGCATTTTCAGTTGGAAATGTTCAATTGCTCTGTAATGAAACAGGATGGACAACCTCAGAACATTTGGTTTAGATTCATTTAAGTAATGAAAAGTGTTCACACTTATTCCAGTGTTTCAGACTGAAAAATGGGATGCACACACACTATCATAATCACATGTCACAAAAGACATCTTTTAAAGCTGGAAATACTGTTAGAGAAAAGTCTCGTGAGGTTTCAGCTCCTCCGCTTTAAAATTCTATTTCCTCTGATGTTTTAATAAAAGTATATGCTGCACATATGTTCTTTTTAATAACAATCAACTGCACAAATACTTTGGTTGCATAAGTGGCTCAGCCTTGACAGTTCTTGAGCAAACTTGTCTTAACTGGGAGCCAGAAGCAGCTCATTTTCAGAATGATCTTATTTTAGGGAATGATTGTCTGGAACATTTCTCAAAAGCATGAATTGAGATCGTTCTTCAGTTAATTCACTCCCCACCTGTGGCCATCACCAGCTGCCAGTCCATTTCACCAGCAGCCAGAATGCATACATCTCAATTGAAAACCTTAAAATCAAAGTACAGATCATTCTGGAAAGCAATTCCAGACACCGACACTTTTTCAGGACAAGTGTTTTCTAACAAATAGTATATCCACTGCTAAATATAATACAACTGTACCATGAAAGCATGCAGCTACTCTTGCTTTTGTTCAGACAATCACAAAAAGTGCTTTTCCAGCCATTTAATTTGCCTATTTGCATATCCCAAAGGTGTACATAGTTTTGGACAGGAAAAACAATCAGCACACTTTGTCAAATTAACTTTCCTTTGGGGGAGGTAGGAAGATACATAGTCAGAGGAGAGTTGTTTTTGTTAATTAGCAAGCGTGTTTATGCAAGCATCTTCTGTCTAATTAATTTAAATCTAATAAAACACATCATGAATTCCAAGTACAAAGGAATTGATCTTATTGTCAGGCCTTTTCATAAATAGGAACATTTATGATTGCCTTAGCAATTAACAACTGAAATCTTAAGAAAGCCAACTCCTAGTTACTATGGATTAGTGTATCTCAATTAATTTAAACATGGTAATATCAATTTATGCTAAGTAAGGACTTGACCTCAAATGGAGTTAAAAACTGTATAAACAACTAGAAATAAAATGTATAAACAACTATAGTAACATCCAGCAGCAGGTCATACAATATTGGCCATCTTTAGAAACCTGTGGAAATATGCTAAAAATCCTCAGTATGTCCTCTTCACCCACATGTGACAGTGTAAACTGTCTATGAAATATTAAGTATATAATTTCATTAGTGTGCTTATCCATAGCCACAAAGCCCACATGACATTTTCTACATAATTTCTATTCTTTACACACAAGGGATGTGTGAAGAATAAAGATGAAGAAAATGCTCACTTCAAAAAAATCAGCCACACAGACCAAGATTTTTCTGCTGAAAAGCAAATGAGACATTTTTTACAGGAATTTATCTGATATCCCTTTTTATGTAAAGTGATTCAGGAATGCTGTTTTCTGCACATCACTTTGTAAGAAGAAAGCCTGGAGTCTGTTTCTACATGTCAGGCTTCATGCAGGACCAGCATCTCCCATAACACAGTGCAAAGTGATACTTGTGATGTCTGCATGGATGAGGCGCTCAACTCCAGTGTCAGGTATATTAAAGCACAAGAGCACTACCTCAGGACTTTTGAAGTCTGGTGCCTATGAGGTAACGTGTCACTTTGGGAAAATTTAGCTTAATTTTGAAAAAAAAAATAGAAATTGAAAAATGATCTCTGACTACCTTAATAAGCTAAGAGATAATGTTTCAACTTAAGAAATGTCAAAATATTTCTGGATTAATATTTTCCTGGAATTTTCATTATAATATTTTTTTTCCTGATTTGAGGAAAAAAACAAATGTTAAAATATGCAAGTTTCCTGTGGGATAGAAGTTCCAAATTTAGTTCTGTTACAGCAGACATAAAAATAGTGTTATCATAATGTAGCAAAATATGTATTTTCCATGCATACACATACTTCAGTAGTCTTGTCTTCCCCTGACTTCTCCAAGAGGACTTTTCCTACCATTAGCGTAGGAAATGGCCTTTCCATGTTAGCTTTTTTGTAGATCTGTGTTCTTGGTCCTTGTGACCCCAGGCTTCTCAAACTCAAGCAACAAACTAAATGTTATTTGTGTATCAAAGTAAATTAAAAAATACATACTGTGTAACACCAAATTGCCAGCTAGCGAATTTTAATTATCCAAGTGGGCTGCCAAAAGGAATCTACCAAGCCAGTAAGGTACCCTAAGGGCTGGATTTCTGCCAGTTTCAGTGCCATTCTCTTAACACATATGTATTTTTTCTTCCAGGTGATCTCTGATCATTCTTTGGTGCTACCTCTGCTGCATCCTTGAGAATCTACTTTACCCCAGAACTCCTTCACTTTAAAGCATCAGTGGAAGTGCTGATAATTAAACTGGTGCCAATCATAGAGGTTGTTTCTCAGTTTAGGACCTTCATACTTCCAACATGAAAAAGGATGCATGCAAAGGATCCAAGGATAAAGATAAAAAGTCCTGTAAGAATAATGGTAAAGCATGAGTCATTGTCTCCAAATTCAGGTCCCAGCCAAACACACCTGGGGTTTTTGAAGATGCTTCAAACTCACTTCAGGGCAAACTCCTGGACCTTTTCTCTCCAATCTCTTTCAAAACGTAGGCTCCACACCGCAGAGTTCCCATTCCCTCAATTCCTTCTTTCCAAGCCTCCAAATCCTTCCTCTCCTATCTTAGTGTCCTTTCTTTGGTGCTTCCAGCTCAGATCTACCACCTTTACCTCCCCTTCTGTTTCCCACAATCCTGTCTGTCTCTTTACAGCGATGTCACTTATCTTCTCAGTGACCCACCTTCACCTCAGAAAATACAAACCTTGTCAATTCATTCTTCCTCTATCTGACACAGTGTGCCCTTTCATTTCAGCTCTACTTTTCCCATATCTCCAGCCACCACTTAAGTCCTTAGTACTTAAAATCTCCCTTTTCTTCTCTCTGTCCTGGCCACCACAGAAGGACAAGGCTGACAGCCTTGAGGTCACCTCTTGTTTCTTGCTGTCATTCCACACAAGTAAAGTCCTGCCTTCTGGTAGGGATTACACAAACCATGTTTCAGGCTGCGGTTGCCCAAAGTCTTTTTCATCGAAATGGAGAATATCAGGGCACAAAGCAGCCCTACCCAAAGCATTCCCAATTTCTAGTTAGGGCCTTATTCTCTTCTGATTTGTGTGATGGCAGATGAAAATTATCTGCATTCTAAATGATTAATTTAAATTGATATGAAATGCATACTATAGAAAGGTAAATTTCAGCCTATTTGAATGATGAGAACCCTAATCACTACTGTACACTGTAACAGTTCACGTACCTTTAATATGTTCACTTACTACCAGCACATTCAAAATAGAATGAGCTTGAGGTTATCAAACTGTGTTTTTGCTTGCCAAATCTGGCTTTACAAGCTTCTGATGAAATGCTAAATGAATCAGTTATAATGTATTCTCATTCCACACAGATACTTGGGAGCTATTTCAGTTGCAATGTTTTCCTTCTAAAACGTCATTCCCTTACTGAGAAAACCATTTCCCAGGAAGATTCTGAGCAAAGAATATCTCATGGGTGTATGTTATAATTTCCCAAACAGTCCATAAACCAGGAGAAATAAATGCCCACACTCCACATTCTCTTTTTTTTTTTTTTTTTTTTTGGGGGGGGGGGGAGTAATATTCAGCAATTAAAAAAAATTGCATGAAATAAACTGTGTGGAGTTTGCCTTCAGCTGTAGACATTTCCATTTCATAGTCAGTAAATACTATATCAGTCCCAATCAACTTGACATCTTGCACAATCAATAAACAAGGTGTTTTAAACAGAAATGTCTGTGATGGCCTACATAGGAGTCATTCTTTCACCATCACCTTCAGTTTTATTGGTTTTAACCCAGCTAATGCAATTAGAGCAGTAGATGGAGTATATATTATGCAGCCATCTGACCACCATCTAAAGTCTGCATCAGGCCCAATAAAGTCAGATGTAAAGGGACAGCTTGCTGTGCTGCCAGGCTGTGAGCCACTGCTATCTATCTCCCTTCCTTGCCAGGTCAGGAACCCTCAGACTGTGAAAGCAGTCACAGCAGGTAATGCTCAGTAACCAGATACTCAGGCACTCCATCTTGCTCATAAAGCAAGGCTATAGAGGCTCTTTTTATTTCTGTTGACATCCTTACTTCTTTAGGGGTTACTAAATTACATTTACAAAGCCTGTTTTATATACCCATACTCATCATATTAGCTGTAAGTGAAACAAAATACAAGTCTGTTTCATGTTAAGGTCCATCATATTGCATTATAACACTCATATTTTCCCACAAATTAACACATTTAGGAATTGGTTTTATTCAACTTTTATACACAGCTATCAATAAGCATGAACCATTTGTGATGGTTTTATGCCTTTGCTGGTTCAGTGTTAAGAAAAGGTTTTAGATGATTGTCAGATATGCAGTATCAAACAATTTTAGCTAACAGCTGTTCTGATTAAGGTTTCTAATGCACATTTCAGGTAACTTCATATGACATCATTTTTAAGCCTAGTTATTTTGAGAGGACAGACAAGTTTAAAGCAACACTTCTGTGGCATAATATGAGGTCCACAGTATCAAGAAAACAGTCAAGGATCACCTACAATGAATAGCCAGAAAGAAGACAAATTCACATCCTGCAGCGCAAAAAGCACTGGTGGAACCTGGTGTAATAAGTGCGCTTTACTGGGGATACTTGTAACCACTGTCAACTACTCTTTTACAAGCCATCAAGACAAAATACTCACAAATCAATCATGTGGCCACTCTTCTATTCTTTACAGATTCCTAAATTAATACGCTGATTTCACATTGTCCTAAAGTTTACATTGTAGCAATACATAGATGTTATTTTTTTTTTACTATTCAGCAGAAAAGCATGAAAATCAATGACAGCTTAAAGTGAGTTAGTAAATCTGGTTTGTGGGTATAATCTTAGTAGTCCAGATTTATCATGTCACTGATAACAGAATTATGCTAACATGAATCCTGTGAACCAGTGTGATAGTATCGTTGCCCTCTGTATGGTTTTTCTTTTTTTTCAATGGTCTATTAGGCTAGCTGGACTACTCAGACTAAGTTCTACAATGATCCCAAAAAGAAAGCTGAGATCTGGGGCTTTCACATTTTTTATTGTCTTTGAAATGCAACCAGGAAATGACTCCTCCTGCAATTGTATTTAATTTTTGACAGAAAAAGAAAACTGAGTTTGGAGGGTCAGGACTATTTGAGTAACCAACAGTAAGGTAGACTTACAGTCCTGCATATTCATTAGCCATGAGGATAATGCATTTGTATAATGTATATGCATTTGTATCATAGGAAATTACTTTTCTTAAAGTAGTTCAAATTCTTCTCTAAATGAAATTATAGTTTGGATTTTCATGGCCTGTGTATGTCCAAACTTGGAGTTATACAGACATAGAGTTTAGGAAAATATGGGTTGACTTTGTATACGACAACATTGTAAAGAACAACCAGGCACAAGTGTATTGATCTCAGGGCTGCTAAAAGATAATAGTTCACAGCTTCTTGAAGCAACTTTACTGACCTTACAAAAAAATGAAAACTAGAGAACAAAAGTTAGAAAATGCAGTTTTAAGGAATATGACAGAAGATTCATGCTTTGTGCTTACCCTAGATTAAGAAAGCTACTTTAACAAAAGAGATACAGTGCAAAGATTCCAAGAATTTTGTTGCTTCTTTCTCCAGAGATGCATTTGATTCCTGCAGTATCCATAAATTACGGAAGATGAAACTGAGCATATTAATAAAATTTAAAGTGCTCTTTATTTCCTATTTGCAAATTAGTTGATTGTTTACATTGCCAAATTTCACATGTGGTAAGATAAATGTAAACATAATTATCCCATGGATGTAGTCTGATGTTGGAATAGAGCTTAAATTTATCTTCTCCAGAAAATAACTGCTAGGAAATACATGATACTGGCCTATTTACATAGCTGCCAAGGAGAGTATCTCTTTAGTAAGAAATTTCAAACATGAAAATAAATCATTTCTGCACAAGATTGGAAGTTCTTCTCAAACTTCCCCATCACATGAAGCAGAGTGATTCAAATCTAAAGAAAACAAATTAAATCCCATACTGCCTAAATCTCATAATCCTGCAGATAAAATTGTTAAACGTGGAAGATTAAAGAATTAACATGTGAAGACAGAAGGCAAAGATTCAGTGGAAAATGAATCATGAAATTAAAATATTTTTCTTTTTCATTAAGAACAAAAAATTTATCACAAATCAGTAAACTTGAGGTATCTTCCTTTTTAACAAGACAGCTGAAGGTTTCTGTAAAGAAATCTAAGATGAAACAACAATCACAGAGAGAGTAGGACACAAAAGAATTCCAAAGACACATTTCTGAAAAATAAGCAGAAAACATGAGAGCAGAAAAACAATCCAATAAGAAGTGCAAATCTCATTGTAAAACCAGAAAATCTGATCTCATGGTATCAAAATTCAGGTTATTCAGGTCATTAAAACTTGCTCAGCATTTTGCTAGAGGTAACTATCATGATAAACCAGAGAGCAACCATTTCAAAGTTAGTTTGCAAACCCCCTTTTTCAAGTCTTACCCAATTGATAGTAGTATATTTATCAACTGTATTATTTCCATAGTAATATGTTAAAGTACAATCAAGGGTTTCCAACTCTGGCTCTAGATGTGGAAAATTGAATTAAGAGCCTTAACAAGAAGAATGGATTTTTATTGTGAGTTGAAATAGAGGAAGTAAAAGCAGAGAGATACGTAACATCAAATTAAACATGTGAAAATATCTTATACTCCCGTTAGTTTGTTAAATCTTAGGCCAGTGTTACCAGCTCCCCTCAGCAGAATATGTGTTCAGTGGTTTTTAAATTAAGCAAGCTCTACAGCCAAGAACAAAGACTGAAATCAATTGGTAAGTAAATTTGATTCAGTTTCCAACCTCATGGTAGCATATGAAGACAAGAGTTATCAGCTAGATATACCAAAGAACTACTGTCAAAAGATCTCTTTTGCAGAGCAGAGAACACGAAATTAAGAAGTGAAAGAATTGAGATTTGCCATGTGCTCTCTTGGGTGTGTGCATGATAGTATTATAGTAAATTCCACGACCACACAAATGTGTGGATGGATGAGTATACATTCATATATACTACTCATACATAAGGACATACCAATTTGCAGCGTATGTAAAATAGAACATTAGAGAGGTGAAAATACTACTTCAGGCTTCCTAATTATGTCTCTGTATGAATTCTTCACACCATTTGTTATGTTTGCTTCTATATTCACTTATCAACATTTGTATAGAAAGAAATCTCCCCACATAAATGTAGATGAAAAACAATAAATAACAGTTCACTGTATTAATGGTTTGTTTTTTTTTTTTTTAAAGTTTAGTAAGTTTTTGCTTCCTTCTCCCTGGCTGAATGAGATTACTTATTTTTCCCTAACAAATTCTTCGTTTTAAAAGCCAAACTGGATAATATTTTTAAGAGCTTAAGCATTCTTCTAAAAGTTTGACACACTGTTTAATGGAGTTTCATTCTACATCTTTTTTCTTTTTGAAATCATCAGACACCTACAATTATTTAGGCAAGATAAAACAATTTAAAACTATTCCTTTTCAATCTGTCAAAGCTGTTCAATGAACAGATGAAAGATTGTTTTAACTTTATTATGCAGCATAGATGAGTGAATCATACAATCCAGATATTAAAAACTTCAACATTTTTTCTAATTTTTTTCTGAATGCTCAGAATTGCTTAAATAAAAGGATCGTTAGTACAGGCTCTAAAAGATTTCTAGCACATAACCTTGTTGTCTTAGGTGAATATATTACAAAATCAATTTTAAAAGATAAAAAAAACAAATACTTAACGCAGCATTTTTTTCATTCTACTGTATCTTATACCTATTTTGTATTGCAAATGGTGCCATATTACCACTATATTTATCATGCAAAGATGTCTACAGAAGCTAATCATGCATAGTGCGCAACTTCGTCATTTCAACCCCATGAGTATTTTACAAAAGTAACTTTATTTATTTATCTTGGGTCAGGAGCTTCTGACCTTCACGAATCTTTCATTTATAATCTAATAATCATAGAATGCCTTGGGTTGGAAGTGATCTTTAAAGATTATTTAGTCTAGCCCACCCCTGCCATAGGCAGGGACAGTAGTTGTTAGTTTGTCCTGTATTTAGTCATAAAAAACCATTCTCACTATGAGAAAAAATATCCCATGAATAACACCTATACTTATAGAAAGTTTCCCTCCCCAGGTCATTACTTATTCTTCCACACCTCAAGAATAACTCCATTGGTTCCAGGTATAAGACTGAAAATCATACAAGGAAAGACCCCATGAAGTAGTCTAGTCTCTGGTTTTGCCTAAACAAGATTGAGTTTTGTCCTGCTTGCTAATGTGTGCCTAATAAAGTGTAATTCTTCAGCAGTGGTCGCAGCTCTTCAAGTATAGGTAAAGAAGAACCGTGTACTTTCGTCCCCTAAAGTATAATGTATTTGTAACCTTTCTCTTCTTTTATTTGATCCCTTTTCGTGATCTCAAAAGAGACCTTTCCAAGTACTCCTTAGAGCTTCCTTATCTAGGCTACTTTCTGTATATCTTCTAAGTGATGACTTAGCAGATTTTAATTTTTGCTTCAAACAAAATGTACCATCTCTCAGCATGGTTTCCATCTTCTCTTTCTTTCTCATTTGGCAGCAGCAGAATTTCAAAAAAAACCTAATCTCTCTCTTTTAAGCTAATCTGGTTTTTTAAGTCTCTATTCCCTCTGTGATGTTTCATGATAAAAACAAAACAAAAAAAAACCCTGAGATATATTTCCATCTGCGTTAAAACAGAACATTGCAAAGTTAGACAGTTCCTTTAATCACTCATTTCTCCACCATAGATGTTTTTTGATGCAATTTTTATACTCTTGTTAACAGACTCTCCTGATATTTCTGAGGTTTGTTTGTCTTCAGGAATAGAGAATTACTTATTTTTCCATTTTTTTTGTATCACAGCTATCAAAGGGATGTTCTCCCAAGTCCTCCTGTAAGACTGCCCAAGGTTTTGTTGTTTTGTCCAGGCAACAGAAAGTTTTATAAGTCACTTTGGTCACTATTCTAATATTTCTCTGAAGTCCTTTAGGAACCAATTTTATTTTTCTGTACTGGGATTTGGGAAAGGATATTGTTTGCCAGCCAGTGACAGATGAGTCTGCTCTTTTTTCAGGGGTTGGCAAATGCAGTTCAGACTGGAATGTACCAATCACAGACTTCCCAATGTTACTTCAACTTAACTTCACAGTTAACAACTGTTGGTATCATTCCTGCAGTGGCTGTTTTCTTACTGAGAAGCTATATACATTTTAAAAGGCCAGTTCAGTTGAAATAATACTGGAAAAAGAAATCTGAAAAGATACTTCTGTCCTTCAAATTCCTGCTATCAGTTTCTATTTTCTACACAAAAAAGAAGGTTTAATGAACATTTATTAAATAAACGTTGAGATCTTGCAAAGCATTTATCACCAAAGCCGTTTAGAAAACAATTTTTTAAGTACTGCAAGGAATGTTCAGATATTCATTTGGTCAGATCTGGACAGTCCTACCCTGACTTCCAACTCAGTGCCATAGCACCATTATGTCCCATGTCTGTATAAGACCCACTGTACATTTATTAAACAGGGAAAATTTTATGACTATAGGAATTGCTAGCATTATGTGATAGCAAGTAAAGACCAGATTGAGTCAAGTAAGGCAAAACCAGCTGTCAAAGGCAGAAAATGCATGACAAAACATGTGCTTTCATTTGTATAAGCATATGAACAACAGAAACACACATGTAAGCGATTGCCTTTTATTATAGTTGCTTCTCATCTCTGTTTCCACTGGTTCCAGCTATACTTCTATTATGATAAAGTGACTTGTTCATGTGTCCCCAAAGTTACAGATGAGCTTCCTCCCACTAACTTCAAATATGAATTTTGCTACTCTTTTCACAAAATTGAAATCAGATCCATGCTGTCCAGTCAGTTCTGTCCTCTTGCCTAGTCAGGCTCTCCTAGTGATTTTAATAGCAGGGTATCCCAGTGGCCACCAGCAGAAATGAACAGTTATTTCTTGAAAGGGGGATTTAGGAAGTAAAGTGATGTAAATATTTATTAACACACTTTTTTGACTATGTGCAGTGAAATAGGCAAAACTTACACTTGTTCAGGCTTGGCTCAGTCTGAAAGAAAATTCCTTCCCTTCAGCAGGTATAAATGGTTAACCAAGAAACACTATAAAAAACAACTTGCCTACACTTTCAGATAACTATGGAAATACAGGTATTTGCTTCCTGTAGATTCTCCTGTCTGTGTTTTAACCTCCATTTCCCACAGCTTTACCATCTGATTTATGAAATGAACTACTCTGTTAGTTTAAAGCCACAAACAAAACATCTGCTATATCAGTGGGAAAAGTTTTACATATATATTTTTCAGTTCTTTGGCTCTGGGAAAACAATCTTATATCCTGATGTTAGGAAGTCTATATAGTGTTATATATCTATAGTGTTATTTTCATTAGTGCATGTACAGTAAATAAATAACCCATTGACCCAGTTTGGAAGTTGCAGCAATACATATGTGCTACACGAACGTTAACTTGTGGGATTGACTTGAAAACCATTTTTAGGCTTTTAAGACAGCCATTATGGTTCAATAAGTGATAACATTTTCTGTTTACATTGAAGGTATAAGAGGCTTTCTTTATTTGCTGAAGATTTTACTGTCATTTTAATCCTGCTGATGCTGGGAGAAAAAGTGCCCTGGAAGTGTAAACAGGAATCCCACTTCTCACATCCCTTTAGGAGAGCTGACAAGTGAGGTACTCAGCTGGTTCCATTTTCCTATCTAACACTGACACCTGAGACAGAAAGGCCAAAGGCTCACTTTCAGAATCCTAGCTAAGTGATTTTTTTTATCAGGCAAGAAAGTTACCTATTTACTTATATTGTAAGTCCAGACTGTGCTGAACCAATTGAGATAAAACCATGAAAGTTAACATTAACTAACTAAACATAATTAATGTCAATCATGCAGTGTGTAGCAAGCTCAGAATAAATCAGCAAAGAATGATTTAAATAACTACTTCTATGGTCAAAATAATTCAAAAAGTTGCATAAACATATTTGGTGAACCCTCTTGTAGTCTTTCGTTACCAAAGGGCAGAGCAGAGTTTCAGCCACCATAACTATGAAGATAAGCTGCAGTTGAATTAAATGAACTGAAACTGCAGAACCAGAATCAATTTCAGTGTTAACAGGGCAGCTTATTCTCCTTCCAGTCACCTTGATCATCTGAAACCCTAGCCCTGGAAAAGGCAACCTTCCCACTGAACATGAGTTCTGACACAAGTACACAGACGTATCCCAAAGTACAAGAGATCAGAGAACAGAGGAAAATGTCCCTCGCTCCCTTTGCAAGTTTGTTAAGCAGCAGTCCTCTGACAGCTAATGCCTCAAGTCACCAGGCACAACTCATTGTCTTCTCATGGTTATGCCAAAAACCATAGCAGAATCAACTGTATTTATACAAAGTGGAGATGATTCCTCAGGATGGAATCCATGAGTAAAGTACAAAAAAAGCTGCAACCACTTTTGTCCTATATATTAGTTTTGACTGGGAAAGAATAAGCAGTTTCAGTCCCCCACTTGAACCTGTCATGGTTACAGGAATTGCTACCCAGCATGAATGTCCTTCTCATTACTTGACCTGCAGGTACAAAGTATACCAAAGTAAGTGAAAGACCAGTAGGACAATGCACCTAAACCCTTCTCCCTGTATAGATCATTTTGATAGTACACGAAGACAAGGGCATATTGTAAGGTTCTCCTCCATCCCTGAAAGGCTTTGTACTACCCCAGGGCCTTCCAAGCCTGACTGAGCATGAATCAGTGAAATCTTTGCAGGCAATGAAGAATTTGCACAGGCATGTACCATCATTAGTAAAAAAAAGAATTATAGGATCAGACAGGGGGAAATGTCATGAAATGCTGAGACACATGCACATCCATAAAGCTAAAATGAAAACCAGAATTCATTAAAGGAAAACTAACTAAAACAGTACAAGAGGTTTACTTATGTATTTTCAGGCGGAACAAATTCATCACAACAGTCACCTGAAAAGCTTTCAATTTACTCTGGAAAACAAATAATGTGACTCCAGCAGTTGCTGTATTCTTCAGGTAATTTATGTGGGAAAACTATGTGTTTATCTACAGCAAAATTGGCAAGGTTTTAAAGTAAGTTTTTTCCAAAAGCTTTTGTTAACCATGAAATATGACAGTGCAAGAGCATATGCCATGCCTTCTGGGCATAATCTTTCTTAGAACAACATAAATCAGGAATTACTTCAAGAACCCAGAAAATAAAATCTGTATGAAAGATATTGAAGGACAGAGTGTTCTGAGCTGATTGAGATAAAGGTGTGAGGATATAATAGCTCTTTCCTGATTTTATCATTTATTAGGATGACGTAAAGTTTCCGAGAACCTGGTTATTTGATAAGGAAGAAAATACTGCACAAAAGTGAAGAGGCAACACCCCAGGAACTTGGTTATCTTCATGTTAGGTTTTCTTCCTGCCTCAGATGTCTTGCGTCATTAACCCAGCTGGCTGTGTCCCATAATAGCTGAGGAGGCCCTGTGTGTTTAGAAGGATATTTTTCTACCAGTACTTCTACTAACATGGTTCCAGAATTAACACAGTATAAATACTGACAATAAAAGTTTAGCTTAGGTCTCTTTCTTCACTCTTTCCCTCTTTTCTCCATAGTTCAAATTATAACTAAAAGAGTTAAAAATTGCTTGATGCCGAATCACACTTATCTGCAACTCCTGATTCCTTTACAAATGACTGAAATTCTCCTGAAGCGTGCAACAATGGGCAAAAATATACCCCATACTTATGATTTGCTATACAGCCTTGAGATAAGAGTTTATCTAAAAGACCTGGCCAAGCCAAATGAACTAGAATGCACTTGTGGGTGCTAAACATAAAATTGAGAACAGTTATTCCTTTCCATTTATTGCCTTCCCTTAGGTCATCTTCCAGGATATCCCATTTTGCAGATCAGATGGTTGTGAAATATGAATTACAGTGCCTTTCCTCAGGGACCAATGAGGGATAAAAGCAAATGGAGTGGGCTGTAAGTCTAGCTGACAGCTTTAGAAGACCTCAGAAGTCCCCAAAGGTAGGTGTACTGGGGGCTGTGGGAGAGTACATGGAAAGCCGTGCACAGCCCTACTCTCTTCCCACTACCCAAGTAGGGAACTAAATATTTTTCTTCTTGCAAGAAGCAAGGTTAACCTCTTTCTGGTCTTCCAAATGTCAGGCAACAAACCTAAATGACTTCCCCATCCTAATGATGGGGGGAAAAAGGTTATTAAACCACAGCACATAGACAGTGTAAAATCTCTTCTGTGTATAAAATCAGTTCAAGTACTGCTTTTCCAGAGCAAATTTCAATGTTAGCCATGGCTATATATCTTCTCCCCATCATAATGAATGTCAGTTTGCACTGGCTGCTGGCCACCACTCCACAAGATCCCTCTTTGTGGCTATTAGTACCAGATCACAAATGAAATCACTTCAAGATGCGAAGTGTTGAGAGGTCTCACCAAAATACAAACTTACAAGGTTGAACTGTGTCAAAAAACATCCTGTAGCAATAATGTTATCCTGACAGCCTTTTAACAAGATTAAGCATTCTTTGCCTTCCAACAGCCCAACACTAGCACTAAAAAACTGTGTCATGTGCACTAGCTAATTTGACAAGAATGTGACTGTCAGCTCAGACTGGCTCTAGATCAAACCTACCCTGGTAGGTGAGACTGTGAGGCACAGTGCTAATCAATGTGGAAGCTCAGCCTGAGGCATAAGTAGGACTACAAATATGGTATCACTCAGACAAGGTGAAAACAATTTGACACATGAGTTTTAGCCTAGAAAATTCAATTCCTGTCAAAATAAAAACATATTAAAGCAATATGCTAATTTTTTAGACATTTTTGCAAGCATCAAAATCTTTACAATTTCTTTTTTTTTTTTTTTGACAGCATCAAAATATTTAGTTTCAATTTCCTCATTTGGTCTTGACATTTCTTTTGACATCATGTAGTAAAATGAGTATTTGCTGTAGCTGAAAATTTTATATTATGATTTCTCTACATAATCGGAAAATGCTGTCAAAATATTTTAATGTTTCTCAAGCCTTCATTCCTCAAAGACTTTAGGACATGTGGTTTGCTTTAACTCAGGATTAAATAAGTGAGGAAATAACATAATTTCTCACTGGATAAGAATTCTCTTTTGTTAACTGCTCAAGATACTGCACCTTTATTTTATAATGCTGCATTTCAAAGAATGTGTGTCATACAAAAATCTTCCTCTCCTTGAAAATTACTGGAAAGGGTCCTTCATAATGTCAAAAATAAGGGAAAAATGAGGGAAAAAAAAGTTTTTACAATGTTGTTTTTCTTACATGCCTGAAAAGACCTTGAGTTTGAGAAAAACAAAGTGGTAGACTAGAAGAATTTCATATCTTAGAGATACTGATTAAGACCAACTGAGGATTACTTTTGTCTCATTCTAATTCTAACCTAGTGATTGCTGCAATACCCCTTTACTCTGGTCTCTGAATCCCTACTTTCACTATTCCCACAATTTTTTTTGATTGGGCTCAGTTGTGAAAACTTATGTAGTAAAAAGTGAAAGTTTATAAAGGAATAAAAAAAAATATTGCAAGTGGTTAAGAGAAGACATTTCTGATAACTAGGATGCAAATTTTTAAGTTTTAGTTAATATGAATCTTAATTCTCTTTTTTCTATCTTTTCTTTATAAAAAAAAAAAATATTTGTGTATGCATTAAAATGTATTTTTAAAAGTGTAAGCCAATCTATAACCTGCCTTCTTACCCTAAGAAAGTAAAAATTTAATCATTTCCCCTACCCACAATTTAATAAGCCTTGAGAAATTATAAGTAAAGAAGAAGATGGTAATCAGACTTTTGGTTAGTAAAATAAGTACTACTTAGAGTTACTTTATCATCCTTGAAGTTTTTGAACAAAAACCAGTAAACTGTACGAGTATGGTTTGAAGACATAATCTTTAGTTGCTCTTTAATTTAATTATTCCTTCAATTTCCAGAAGTAAAGACAAGAATTTCAAGAAAAAAACATTTTTAAGTCAGAATATGTTGTTCATCATGCAGAAAAAGAAAAAAAGAGTTGTGCATTCTTGAAAGATGATAATAATGCCTGTATTTATATGTCATAGTCCTGTAGTTAATACAAAATATCAGGTAAACTTCAGTTAATGTGAATGCAGCAGATTTTTTTTCCAGAATAGAGAAACATGCTACAAAGGATTACACCCCTGGGAGAAAACTGCTACGTAGGATGTTATGTACCTATTAGATACATCATACACTTTCCCTCATGCCTGACTTAAAACCAGGCTGATAACCTTGACCAGTTCGTAATTGAAGCAGTAAATGCCTCCTGTAAGTAACCTGTTTTATTAATCTTGTCAGTTTTCAGTATAAAAGATAGAGAAAAAAAGAAGGTTTTAGTTACTTTTTCAGGCCCTGGGCCAGCATTCAAACTACTTGAGGAATGTTTCACCATCCAGTAGAATCAGGACTAAAATGGATAAACTTTCCCACAGTTTGTGCCAATGGGTTTGAATTCTGCCTATAATAACAGTCCTGCTATTCTCAGTACCAGGCATCTTGTGAGCAGAGCTCTGTCCAAATTACATAAAGAATAAAAATGTGTACTGAGATGTAAATTTTAAGTTCATTTGCCTTTGTGCTTTTTTTCAGATATCTACGCAAATACAGCTCACATCTTGTCAGCATACAAAAGCATGAGAAATGGGAGGTGCTTGCTACTGAGCAAAAACCGTCTAATTAGCTAATAATATTTCAGTGTCATACTGCTATGGGAAGACTAGCCAGTGCTTATACCCTATGTGAGCTGAGCAGAGGGTTAGTCTAAAAGTGACTCAATCAAACAAAACCAAGTCAAAGATGGCTAAAATTGTTTGACTTGGAAATGAGTAAAGAACTTAATTTCCTATTTTCTGCTTTGGAAATGCAGAAAAAAAAATGTCTATTAACTCTCTGTTTGGTTATTACCAGCAGTTTACCGTGTTTCTTAGATGAAGTAAATTGCTATAAACTTAAGAAAAATATTAAAAATATTACATGCCTAAAATGTCATTTTTTTCTTCCAAAAGCTAGATTATTTTTTCATAAATTATATCTGGGATATGAATTTGCCAGGAATTGTCAGACTATGTGTCCTATTCGTCTATTTTAGTCTATCACAATGACTTCTTTAGTTAATCACAATGAACTTCTTTCTGCATAATTCATAATAAGAAAATATTTTTGCATGGAGAGATTACTAAGGAGAAAAAAAAACCATCAAAACCAAGAGTGTAATGGGTGGTTCTATGTAGATGTGATACTGGAATGAAGACCCAAGTTACTACAGTTTTAAACAGAAAATTTACGTTTCATTCTCCTACCTTCACCCTTAGGAAAAAGCAGGAGAGTCCTGAAATAGCAATTCACTCAATGATCTGTGCTTTGCCTACTACTGGGAAATAAGTTACCTGTCTTTAACTAGAAAGTACTACTTCTTTTATGCTATATGGGCATCTGCTAATACAGCAAGTCAGATTTGCACTCATGCAATAGTCTGGTTGCTGAGCTCCCCTTACGAACAGGATCCATCTGGCAACTTTGTGGTCAAACTGGCCTTTTGACACTTGTTTCTGGCCTGCCACCCTTCCCCAAGAGCTGACAGACACCTGCCCTATAAACATCTCTTCCTTTACCTGCAAAGAGCCAGGACTTGTAAGTCTGAGCTGCAACAAGCACATCCACATGGCAGAAAAGCATGGTACTGAAGGACTCTTTCCCTTTCACATATACATGGCCAACCTAGATCTGGGAGCTGGAAAAAAAAGCACTACAAGCTTTCCACTGTGGTGGAAAACCAGGACACCCTGTTGCATGATCTGGTCCCTTCACCAGACTGTCCTCTAGGCAGTGCATCGTTTGGCAACATGACACAACTTTCTTGACATTTTTTCCACCAAGAAAGTCAGTAGTTGCACTCTGTTACCTCTTGCTACATGAGATAGCATGGCCAGGGGGAGTGCATGGCTTGAGGACCCTCCTGTTACCTGTTGGCTAGGGCACCTCGCTGTGGCTGCAGGCAGCCAAACATAGGCTGGTTTCTTGAGTGGAAGCTAGTGACCAGCATCAGACTGAGATGCTGTTAAGCTCTCCTTAATTTCCATTTGGGCCTTGTTCCCAATGCACCTGGCATTAGCCCAGCATTCATGGATGCTTAACACACACCATCACATAAAAACTTAATTACATTAACTACAGGCTATGAGGAAAAAAAACCAGGATCAATGATATACCTAACTGTGACCAAAAAGTATTCTACGCTTTTCAATACCTGCCCACTTTGAGAGAGGTGAAGGAAGTAGCCTGGTCAGTGACTCATCCTGTCTGAAGTCTTTCCAGTGTATTTGCACCTATTTTCTTTATTTCTTCTGTCCTGGTAGAGAGGTTTTCACATGGGGTACATCCTGGGAGGATGCTTTGAGACCCAACCTTGACCTTGCCAGAAGGGTTAAACAGCCTCAAAGCAGCTACTGGCATGGGCCTAGGAGAAGTCTGCACAGCTTTGCTCTTTTAATGTCATTTTTTGCCTCCACAAAAAACAGTGCAGCACAGTTACAAGTGGAAGGTATGGGTCTGTCTGTGTAAATAAACAGCCTTTTGGAGTGGCATGGGGGTGAGAGAAAAATTCTCTATTGGAAATGTCTTCCTTAAGGATTTTCTATTGACATTTGTTTACATTTCACAGGATCTATTCTTGCAATGCCCTACAGATAAGATATGCCAAAACAGTGGCTGGGACTTTTCCTAAGCATAATTCCTACAACATGCAACCTAAGTGTCAGTACCAAGCTCAGTCTGTTCTGTATATGAGTACTGCAATGTAACTGTGAGTGGGTTTGATCAGACTTATTGAAACCTGCTACTTTTGGGGCACTGGACTTGCTCCTCAGAATTTCATCTAATTGCTTGGAAAGTCTTCACTTTCTAAGTAAATAAATAATGGCAGGTACGTGAAGATGTCACCTAACAAATTTCCCAGCTGTTTTCAGGTCATGGTTTTTATGCTATACTCTTCTGAAAACACAAAATGTCGGAGTGTAATAAAAACTTTCAACCAACAAAAGTATCACTGACTTATTCCTCACTGTGTTTTCTCAACATATGATGATCAGGGGACTGGAGCACCTCCCCTATGCAGATAGGAGGAGAAAATTGGAACTGTTCAGCCTGGAGAAGAGAAGGCTGCGTGGAGACCTCATAGCAGCCTTCCAATATCTGAAGGGCGCCTATAGGGAAGCTGGGGAGAGACTCTTCATTAGGCACTGTAAAGATAGGACAAGGGGTAACGGGTTCAAACTTAAACAGGGGAAGTTTAGATTAGATATAAGGAAGAAATTCTTTACTGTAAAAATGCTGAGGCACTGGAATGTGTTGCCCAGGGAAGTTGTGAATGCTCCATTACTGGCAGTGTTCAAGGCCAGGTTGGACAGAGCCTTGGATGACATGGTTTAGTGTGAGGTGTCCCTGCCCATGGAATTGGGGTTGGAACTGGAGGATCTTAAGGTCCTTTCCAACCCTAGCTGTTCTATGACTCTAAGTGTATATATGCATATAAGTTGCAGAGAGAAAGGCAGCATTTTAAGTCTAGAAAAAGCAAACTGATTAAGTAAAGATTAGAATTCTTCAAAGACCCTAAGGAGATTAAAAGGGGGATTTCCCAAATAAAGGACTAAACTTTTACAGGCTGTTTCTGCAATTAATAAAACACATTCAAGTGCTTTATATGTAACCTGATAGTGTGTTTTAAGGTAATGTTAAATCAGGAGATATAATTTTAAACTTTGAATTTTGTCCAAAGCAAAATTCCTTCAATTTTCTGCAAGGAACAAAAAAGACTGAAATCAAGCCTGTTTTACATCTCCAGGTGCATTCATTCTGCCTTACATGAAAAGAAAACTAATTATGGTCTATCAACAGATCAAATGCTGGGATGGATTCTTTTCTTTCCTTCACCAGATATGCTTGAGGCAGAAAGAGATAGACCTTCAAAAATCCACTTATGGCTGCTCCCATGTGGTTCCAGCCACTGCTCTGTAGCAATCAAAAGGGATCATGAGTAAATTTCTGAGGCAGCAGATTCATCCTGTACAGCTCAGGTGATTCAACGGAAAGTCAAATGGAGCCAAGAATTGACCCTGTGGGAGCTAACTGAGCTCAACCTTAATATGTGATCATAATTTCAAGACACAGTGCTCAGACAGTAATTATTATTAATGATACTGGAGACTGTCAAAATAAAATTTAATGATATTTAAAAGGATTTCTGAAGGATCCTTAGTATGATTTATTATATTTTTATGTTAATAGAGAAGAAAATTTATTTTCAATATGTCAATTGTAGCCAGAAGAAAGTAGTTCTTTGTTTAAACGATAGCCAAATTACAGCTCATAATTTATTAGATGGGAGCATCTAATCTCCCTGAAATGTAAGTATCTTGTGAGACTTTTGTTATTTTTTCTTTCTTAAAATCAAATAAAGAAATGGTCAGATGCAAGTCACTTGGAATAGTGTGCTTTTTTGCACAAGTTCAAGTCTTACTCTGATAAGAAAGGAAAAATGCATATTCCAAAATACTTCTGATTACTCAGACACGAATGCTGCATATCAGTTTAGCTAAGAATGGTTGAAAAAAGATTAATTTTTAATTAAATCCCCTCAGTGTCATGCCATTGTTTTTTGGCATTCATATTTTGCCTATGGTTAAAAAGATTATACGTCAATGTCTGGATTTATTCAGTGAACTTACTGCCTTTAATTTTCTTTCCCAGTGAAGGCTGTGCATTATACTTGCATGCAGTAATAGCTAAATTGTTTATGTGTGTGACTCGAGCTATTTTTCCAAGCCATGATATCCATTCCAGTCACTGACATAATTAACCCGGTATCTTTTGTGTGGTTTACTCCCCATCTTCCTTATTGGGTAGCACAGATCCCTCTCACTGTGAAAGTCAGGGCTGGGAAGCTACTGGGAAAAAACTGTTCACAGTCTGTTGTGTTAAAACCAAGAAAAATGATCAACAGCACCGTTACATGAAGTAAAAAATTTTGGAGAAAAATAGGCTTACAGCACTCATGCCACGATACTGTACATCTTTACACTGCAGATTTCTATTTTCACAAGTAATTCAAGGACATGTTCAGTGTCCTCCCAAGTCTTTATATGTATAACTCCAGAGGATCCAATATCATTATTTTGATGCACAGCAATGTGAGCAGGAGAAACCTCTGTTGCACTGCCTCTAGGAGGGCAATGTGACATAGAATGGAAAAAGACTTTTAAAGAGTTTACCAAGCATCAACTCAAACAGACCTAAGGCCTCCTCCAGGTATTGCTGTCTTGCATTACCAATTAAGGACTGTTATGGTAAACTTGCAGCAAAAGGTTATACTTCAATCCTTTCTCTTTTCCTTCAAGTTTTTTTGTTTTCAAATGGTTAAGGATCATTTACCCTGTTCCCACACATATCAGCAGATTATCATTTTATTAATTCTTCACAGCATGTCCATTATCAATCATATTCAGTACACTTTTTTGAAGTATATCAATTATATACTGGATTTCTCTTCTCTCTATGTGCAGTGTGGGGAAAAAACAAACAATGTCTCTAAAAATAATAGAACAAATGCAATTAAAAGCTCACTTTCCATTCCAACAGAGAAACATATTGTCATTCTGTCATTCCTGCATTCACACAGGAGCATTAATAAATGTAAAATGCTGCTTGCTTTTACATGTTGATTAAAAAAGGAAAGAGTGATCTCCTTCCATATGTTTAAAAAGTCACTCTGCCCTGTTCACAAATAATACACCTACTAAAAAGCTGCTTATTTACTGAATCTGAACAGTTTTCATCACAATTTTGTTGTTCATGCCACTGATCAAAGTATCTTAGAATCATAGAATATAGTTAGGGTTGGAAAGGACCTTAAGATCATTTAATTCCAGTCCCCCTGCCCTGGGCAGGGGCAACATGTCACATAAATCTCTGTCCAACCTGGACAACCTTGAAAAAGTCAGTCAAGTACTTTTTTGAAAATCAGCTTAAATATTTACTTATTTATTTTTTTAATTTTTTTTTTTGCAAACTACTTAACTAAATAAAATTAAAATAAATACAGGTTTTTGTTAATAATTTTAGTACTCAATGTCCACCAAATATTTTGGAATTTTTTGAGAGCTTTCATTACTGTCAGTTTTACAGCTCTCTCACTTGGAGTTTTGTGTGCGGTTCTGGTTTCCTCAACATAAAAAGGACATGGAAGTGTTGGAACAAGTGCAGAGGAGGGCCATGAGGATCATCAGGGGACTGAAGCACCTCCCATATGAAGATAGGATGATAGAGTTGGGGCTGTTCAGCCTGGAGAAGAAAAGGCTGCATGGAGACCTCATAGCAGCCTTCCA
>JASSUY010037064.1:0-35253 GCA_032466535.1 Forpus xanthops | reverse complement strand
CTACCTTTCATGCTCCTCCAGCAGAGTCAAGCTTTGCCAGCATTTGTGGTACTAAGCCCTGGTACCACAGAAGAGAGATGATACCTGCTTGTTTTCAGAGAGGGTGGAAAGGGTTCGGCTGCTGCTTTGGGCTGTGCCTCACCAGTGCTGCAGCCCAGGGGACCCCATGATGTGTCACGAGAGCCACTGCTTTCTTCTGGGTATTGTTGCATGGGAGACCCATGAACAGGGTTTCATAAAAGGAGTAGTGCACTTTTATTACTGTTATTTATACTGCCTTTACTATTAAAGCAGCTTTAATAGAGGAGTTCAGCAGGTGATACGTGACCCAAGTCAATGGCTCTGACCAGGGACAGCAGCATTTTGCTGCAACACAGCACCTTCATTGGAGCAAAGAGACAAAGAGGGACAAAGATTTTCCCTAAAAATACCAAATGGGGACCTGAAGCTCGAGGAGAAAAAGTGATTGACTCCTTTAGCTGGCCTGTCGCATGTTATCATACCCTATGACAATGTTAGGGAGGCGAAAAATCCTCTCGTAGTATAACCAAGCAAAGGGCCAAGGCACCAAGGAAAACCGTAGGTTTTGGGTGTCGCATAAAAAAAGGCACCTTGAGCAGAAAAACTGCCTCTTTTTAGGTGGATACCTGCTGTGCTCAGGGAAACAGGACTTTGTATGTTTGTTGACATTATTATATGTTTATAAATAGCATGAAAAAGGCACCTGTATCTGCCCTCAGGTCTCCTCTGAACTGGTACAACCTGTAGGGCCTTGGATTTTTGTCTAGCTGGGTAAATCCCAAATGGAGTCAGACTTTTGGTCTCATAGATATGGTGGGGATTATGTTGCAGTGTAGACAAGAGAGGAATAGAGGGAACAAAGTTAAAGTACATTAGGTATGCATTCTCAGGAAGAAAGCCCACGTGCCCAGCTGCAGGCATATTTTTACATTTATCTTAAACCAGTAGAATGTTATAAGGAATAGCTGATCACTACTGAAGTGTGGACCAAGGTGCTTAAAGTTATGCTGGTATGCACTGCTCATGGATCAGATTGTGTGTGAAATACGCAGTGTGCAAGTGCTTCATTGCATCCCGTATAGTCCCAAACATAAACACAGAGTCCTTACCAGTAGCTGCTTTCAGAATGACCCAATAGATCGAATAGCCATGCAAGAGAGCTGTTTTCCTCCATAGATAGCTACTATGCTGGCATTCTGTGACAATCGTCTCTTCTGTTTCATAATCATCCTCTCAACTTTCCCATTTTTTTCAGCTTTCCCACTTTTACAGCAGTGAACACTTTATGACTTTCCCCAGTGGATACAACCCATGATTCACAGCTATCAGTGGGCAGCTTTGTCTGAGTTCTCCTTTTGAAAGGATGGCAAATTGACTCCCCAACAACTGCCCATTAAGCAAACTGCTTAATGAAATGACTAAGAAGATGGGTGCTCACCAATGCATTTTCTTTGTACTTATTAAAACCCCCCCCGAAAGCCTGTAATACACACCGAGCTAGTGAGCGTTATACTTACAATGCCTTGTCCTAACGCATTTTAATTCTCACTATTATTATCATTATTTATTATTGTGTTGTTATTTATATGTTTCTATTATTAATTTCAATTTGATATCTCTGTGGTCTTTACATAGGCTCTCCGTGTGTTTTTCTGTGAGGTTTCATGGGAGCCAAGGGGAGATCCTTGGGCACTTCCAGGCAACCCCAGCTGCCAGAAGGATTTGGGGACTTGAGATGTTCCGGGGAACCTCTGCTACAGCTAGGACTGGAGAATCGAAGCCAAGGGGCAGGCTGGTTTGAGCTGGAACATAGTGTCTGGGCAGTGGGAGGTGAGTGGGACCCTTCAGAGAAGTTCCTGTTTCCATCCCCTGAAAGGACGCAGTGGTATTTGATACATAATATGAGAGCTTTGGTCATCGAGGTATGCTGTGATCACTCTGGGCTCCAATACAACAGGCTGTCAAGCCTATTTACATCTCCCAGTGATACGGAACCTTCAGCTGGTGACGGCAGAAGGGGGATCCCAACCAGGTGACCACACTGTCTGTGAAAGGCAAAGCAATCCCAGCGCTGTGGCCGTTCTGGTCCATCTTAAGGGTTGTCATCATTGGAGTGCTCGGCAGCAACTGAACCAGCTTAATGAGGTGTGAACCAAAGGGTATCTCATGCTATGATGATATAGTCTGGACTCAGCTGTGATGCTGAGGATGCTGAGAAATAACAGCATCACCTGGCCATTGAATCATGGGTAAGATATTAGAATCTGCACTGCAGTCTTTCCTCAAACAACAGAGGCACAATGTCCTTATTTTCCCTCAACCTTCAGAAGGGAACTTTTGGGGACATGGGATTGTCTCTTCATCATATGTTTGGCATGCACTAAGTGTGTGAGTCCCTATGCTGGACTTTAACCTCTTGGTGCTACCACAATGTAATGCTCACTAATGGTGAAGTGTCCAGCCCCTACCCAGGAGGATAAGGAAGGATGGAAGGACGCTTACCCCCTGTACAATAAACAACCACCCCTGCTGCAACTGCGTGTGAGGGCAGGGCCCGGTCAGGCATGGTGTCTCACTGTACTGGTACAAAGCATAGCCGGGGAGGAAAAATAACTTTTCAGAGTTGTGTTTAGCGATATATCGCTTGTAAATCTGAATGGGTTTGGGAAATGTTACAGAACAGAAATAGCTTTACTTTTCCAGAGGCATAACGTTATGTTAGAGTTATTCCAAAGCCAAACTGTGTTCTGAGTTCATCCTCTCTCACAGGTATTTATAAAGTTATGATTAACAGTAGCAGTCACAGGACTTCATTATTTCTTGAATTGCCTTTCTTTATAATGGTCTACAAGCTCAGAGAATTACATACGGCCTCATTAACCTCTGTGTCAAACTGCTAATTAGGCAAGGGAGGAGGTTCCCCCTCAGCTGCTTGGCAGAAAAATGTGAGTGCCCCATGGAAGGACCGCCAAAGAACCACTGGCACTTCCCACACCACATTATAGATTTCACGCAGATGTATTAGCTCATGGATGATAGCACAGGAACCTGAAAGGCTTTGGTGCTCACTGTCCATGTGAAGTTACTCCAGCTAAGAGGTCTGAATCACCAAAATGACTTAGGAAATCCCAGTCTCTGAGTGTCATCATCACCTGTATGAGTTTATCTCAATGGGATATTCAAAATGGGAGTTAAAGACACAGTGGTATTGAAACAGGGATCTGAGGTTCCAGAAAAGGAATGTGCATGCTTCTTGGAGGACTGGTGCTCCCTTTTGCCATATTGCCTTTTGTCTTTGTTAAAAAAGCCATCAATGATTTCACAACAGAAACAAAGCACCTTGCATCTCGCCTTGTACAAGAGTGCTGTAGGGTGAATTGAAGATGTGCAGCTCTCCATAAAGCGCAGGATCCTAACTTCAACTTTTAAAGGACAGTTTGAGAGCTTAAAGTTAAGAGTCTGTTCAAATATTTTTCTAGGTGTGCCCTCACACCATCATAAAAAGATGGCACATGTAAACCTCTTTTCAGTTGCAATCCAAGGGGGGTAAGGACTACAGCAAACCCATCCATAGGTGTAATGAAGACTCCAGACTTCCTTTTCTCTGGGGTGATTTTCCCTTCAGATTTCATCCCCTGGTGATCTCAAAGGCCAGCTGCCACAACCCTCTGCTCTTTAAGATTCACAGGGGATATGGTATCTCCCAAAGTTTCTCAGGTTCAAGCTGTTGTGAACTTCTCTAAGGCACAAGGACAACTTAACCACTCTTTTTGAGGGACCTAATGGTCAAAATCTAAACTGCTTTGAAAGCAGAACTAACAGGGTTTAATGACTGAACAGTAACACCACAGGAGTCTACTAATCCCCCAAATCTATAATAAACAGATAAAGTTAATAAGATTCAATAAGAGAGAACAGCCCCATTAACGTTTTAAGAACACTGTCTAAACATTACACACATTATTTACCGAGTTCCCAAGCTGAATTCTCTGTACACAGGAACACTCCAAATTCATTATCTTTGGATGCAAAGCTCAGTAAATTCAACGGTAATTAATCTCCATTTACCCTCTGTTTATGCTTCTGAACAGACGAAAAGTTCATTGAAAAAGTTCTTTCAGCCAGTCTGAAAGAAAAGCAGTGCTTTGATAAACAAAAAGGCACCAAACATGGGCCTCTCAAAGGGAGACAGAAGAGCTAGCCAGTTTCTCCATGGTTCAAGCCAGGTGCTCATTGCAAATTCAGTAGCATGCACTGGCAAGTGTCAGAGGCAGAGGAACTGAAATGACTGAAATTCTTATGCCAGTGTAATTTGCTGAAGGCGATGAACTGAAGGTTAAGGCAAATTGTGCATGTGTTGAGGATTATAAAACAAATTAAAATGGAGGCCAACAAAAGGAGTGCAATATTTATGCATTTCTTCATGCTTTTCAATCTGTGGTACTCAATCAACTTCAGAGGCTCTTAAGGTGGCATGGGGACATTGTTATTGTGTACATTCATTTGCTCCTAATAAGGGAGCTCAGATGTAGTAGGCTACAGAATGCAACTGATTCTGGTAATATTTATCAGTATCACCATTTGCCCACCAAATATTTACAAGCCACAATTACTTCTAGTCATGTGATATTTGATCAACCCCAAAAATGCAGGGAGTTTTCTGTTCAGTGCATTCCATTTAACAGTTTCAATTTTGATGTGCCAGCCCATTTTACCATGTATTCCTCCACTTTCCCTTAAATTCCTGCATTCATGGATCCCAGTTATACAAAAGTAGAAATGCATTAATCACCCATGAGTTACTGCAGCGGAGTCTATTACATGGTGTAATGCACTTAATGTTTGATACCTAATTTATTTCAACTTTCTAAGTTATTAAGCACCCCACTGTATGATCACCCAGCATGGCCCAGTAACCAAATAGGTTATCACTTTGTGGAATGGGAAACAAGCCCCTTATGAAATATGCTTTTAGTTACATATTCCTAGCCCTCTGCTGGCAAGACCTGTCATGAAGTTGAATGGAGATCAGAGGACACATGCCCATGTCCAGCCCTTCTGCACCATAACTTGGGGATTTGGGATCAAGATGTGCCCATTTGTCCTTTTTCCAGTGCTAAAGTGGGGTGGAAACCTCTACAAGCAAAGGGAACCAAAGAGGTGACAGGAATTGTATTTTCAGTTGCCACCACAGTATTCATCAAAGACCAGCTGCAGGGATTTGGACCTTCTATTAATTACAGAGGCCTTTGCATATTTGGCTATGAGAGGCATGTTGTCCTCACCCTTCGGTGACAGACTGTCAGAGGTGTCTGCAAGAGTCAACCCTTACTGCTACACAAGGAAACAAAGCAAACTGGGTGTTTTTTCATTTTCTGTGTGCATTTGAGCAGACTGAATACCACTACATGAGACACTAATGATAAAACAGAGAATTTATTTGCATTTCACTTTAACATGGAGATATTTTCACACTGATTAAAATCTTGGAGCTCACAGATGCACCAGGCTTGCTCCAAGCAGAGCTGCCAGAGATGACCAGGAGCCCACCATCCTTCATCTCACCATACAAACCAAAGGACAAAAAAACTTCCAACTACCCTCCAACAGTTGCCGCCTCAGTGTAAAACAAGTGACAACAGATGGGATCAGACAGACGGGGGAGTAGAGGGGAAAGATGAGGTAATATTAAGGAGTGTGACAGGCAGGGGTCTCGGCACATCGGCAGCCTCGCTGTTGTCAAGTGGTTTTTTGTAGGCATCACATATTAAGGTTGTATTTGGAGAATTATAGATTTTACACTTGATTTTCTGGAAGGGAAACAGGGAGCTGCTGCCAGCTACGAGGCATCTTGGAAATGAGGTTAGTTTTTGAACCTATTCAAGTGATCTTCTCATTGTTATTTCTTTGTAAGGACCAAATCCTGATCTTAATTACATCAAGTTTTTTTGAATATCTCCATCAACTGCCACAGAGCTACTCCAGATCAACAGAAATGTAGCACTAATGTCAGGACCTGAATTTTCAAGAGAAGCATGTCAGTTTTATATCATTGCAATCAATGGTTAAAAAGTCGCATTGCTTTGGCTTGAAAAGATTTTCCCATACACAAACAAGGTCAGAATCTGTCCCATTCTTTGGTACTAGAACAGATTGGGATCCAAAGGATCAAGTCTATATATGCAGATTCTTCTATAGCATTAATAAATAATGCAATAGTGGTAATTGAGGTTACACTTTATGAACAGCATTATTAGGATTTACATTCCACACAAAGCAAGTCAGATGAACAAACATAATACCCAGTCCCGGTCCACTTCCCTTACTCTGTCATTTCTACAGCTGCCCACATGCTGCAGGTGCTGATAGTACACACATCTGACTGTAATCCACGCATCAGCCTGATAGCACACCAGTTCTGGGAGAGACTGCCTCCAGCAATCATTTCAAGCATGGTTAAAGCAGCAGAATGGAATCATCAACTCAAATGTTGAATGTTACATGTTCTAATAATGGAAATTATATCTGTTGAGCAGTTCTTCTGTTTTCTATTCACTGATGAAAAAAGTAAATGAGAAATGCCTTATAAAGACTAACACTAATGTATGTATCCCTCAGTAATGAGAGGTATGAATGGCTAGGTCTATAACCCTGTATAAATCTTTCATTCTATAAACTGCACATTAACATTATTCTTGGTAATGGAGATCTATATGAAGTTGGTAGGTCCTTTTTTTAATCCCCAACTTACTAAAACAAAAAAGAGCTGAATTACAGTGGAAAAAAATTACTCCCCTGGAGAATTACAGACACTTGCTGACAAATTGTTATTATTTAAATCACTTTTCTAGCTTTTAATATTGAAAATACTTTCAATCAGTGGAGAGCCTTTAATTTAGCATAGTGGATGGCAGGAATGCAATCGAGGAGACCAGACTGGCTCATCTGCCTCAGCATAAGGACTGGACCTGATTGTTTCTCAGATTTTTTTCTAGTCTGGCATTTATCTGGAACAACTCTGGTCTGACTACACCTGCCAAACTGCATGTAAGATGTATGAAGATACCCTGTTGCCAGCAAGAACTGTCACTGAATTCCAGTTCTCCCAGTTCTGAGACACAATAGCAGAGGGTTGGACTGCATGTGGGGATGGACCGAAATCAGAAAGATTTACCCAAGGCAGTTACCACACGGGATGGAGGCAGTGGCTAAATAAATAAAATACAAACAGGATTCAATCTATCCCTCAGGACCACACAGAAATAACAGCACGGAAGGAGATTTTACAAAACAAACCATCACTGTATTTGTCTCTGGCTTTTTCCTGCTGGGATTCAAGTTTCTTTAATAAAAAGGATTAATGGCAAACCTTTAAAGAGAGTTGGGAGCACGAGAAAGAGGAAGACAAGTGCAGCAATTCCTTAGATCCGCACACTCACTTTCTCTTTTACAGCTTTGGGTCCACACCAAGAGGTTTCCCACCCTGGCAGGGTATTGAGGCACAAAATCACTCTCTTTGCTTGTCCAGGCATCCCTTGCTGCTGAATACCATGTACTAGGGTAGCCCACCAGCAGCATCCCTCCCTGCGCCGCAGGTAGCTTTCCCGTGCAGCTCCCTGGGGAGCATACACAGACACACAGACACAATGAGAGCCTCCGACTGGAAATTCAAACAAAAATATGGCTGTCTACTCCAAAAGGCAAACTCATTTACAAAGGTCATTTCTGTTTAGGAAGAGTGATGGGTTACTCCCCTTTTGGAGGCGACTGCTGTCACTCCTCTGCCGAGTTACATTCATGAGCATAGTTTTGAAAAAGAAGAAAGATAAAAAGAGAGAGAAAAGAGAAGAGACAAAAGCAAGGCAAGCCCCCTATTCACAGAGCTAACCCCACACCTCTCCTTCCCCTCCTTGGGTAAAAACAGCTTCAAATGACATTTACATCTTCTCCTACCTTCGTTCTCATCGGAGACAGAAGCCCTTCCATTTTGGTCCAATCCTCATGCCAATCCTCGCGCCCCAACTTAGTCTCTCATCCCTGTCTCAAGCATCCCACACGAACAAGAGCATGTCAGGGATCGCCAGCGACACCCTCACAGAAGCTCGGCCAGCAGCCAACCTGCCAACTTGCAGTCCTCAGTTACGTGGAGCACCGTTCCTGGAGGGAGAGACCTTCCTCCCTCTCCCTCCTCTCTCTCTCTCTCTCTGCATAATTTGCCTGCAGCTATGTTTGTACCATCGTGGCTGACAAACGATCCCTGCCTTACGTAATGCATTCAGCACAGGACAAGCGATCCCAACCCAGCCGCGGGGATCCGGTCGGTGGCAGTGATGGGAAGGTGTGGACTTTGCCCTGCCTATTGTGCCTCTGGGTTTAATCTGATTACATCCCCCCACGCGGGGCTGGCACTCGCTGGCTCTCTCTGCTAGCTAAGAAAGCGCTGAGAAAACTTCGTCATCGTGGAAAGACTGTGGATTCCCTGGGATTGACTTAAAGGGGGGTAATCCTGATCCCAGGCTTTGGTTTTCCCCGCTCGGGAAACACCAACAGTTGGAGCATTTTCTGCTGGGCGCGTTCGCTGTCAGTGAGTGACTGAACCCACGCTTGAAAGGGAGTTCCTGTCAATTGTCAGCGAGGAATTGAGGGAGAGAAAAGAAGAAAAGAGAGCCAAACAAAGAGAATGTAGTCCTGCAAAGTTAGTCAGCAAAAGATACTAGCTGTATGTGTTTCTATTAGCATTTTAATTCTGATCAGAAAATGCTTTTGTGGAAAATTCCCTAATTGCTCCCGTTTTCCTCATTTTGGTTTTGCATCAGAGTGATGCTGGTATTGAATCTCTTTAAGAGAAAAATCCAACAGGAAAATAGGCTTCAGACCAGCAAAACCAGCAGTGTTTGGTCCACAGGGTCACAGCAGATCAGTCCAAACCCCTCTGAAATACCACCCAGTAAGCACCAGCTGCCCATCACTGCTCTGAAGGTCACCCCATTGCTATTAAGAAACAGCCACGAATAAGGCTCCCTTTCCCCTGCCCAGGGGATAACCTTCCACATACCAGTACCCAACTGTTGTCCAAAGAACAAATTAAAAACCCTGTTACACCACCAGAACCTGATTTGCAGTGTTAGGCTGGTTGGAGCATACTACAGGTGGAAATTTCTAACGCCCTTTGACATCAGCTCTTCTTTGATGCCCCAAAGCTACACACTCAGGAAACTCACTGTCTGAATAAGACACTGAGCTGGGACATGGCTAAACTGCTGACATTGCCACATGTTCCCTGGATGACCATGTGGATTCACCTCATTTAGCTTTCACCAGCTAAAACTCTGCCCTCTGGTCCGAGACAGAATCCAAGGCTGCTGCAAAGCCAATGAGAGACGCAACTTCTTTCCCAAAGTGATTCACCCTAAATGTCCAAAGCCAAAGAGAATCCTGCCCTCAGGTCCTCTGTGGTTCCCCGTTCCTCCATGCTGTGGTTTCATGCTTTGGCTGCTCAGGCCAGGAAACATCTATGCCCACATGCATCCTTTATGCTCCTCGATAGCTACACTGAGATGGAGAAGGTAAGGAGGAATATGCTCATGATGGTGTATGAGGATACACGGTGCAAAGCCCATGCTGAACCTAGGGACAGACATGACTCCTGCCCTGGCAAGCCTCAGCAAATGACACAAATGAGGGTATTCGACCTCACACGTCCCTTTTCCTCTGTATCTCTCCTGATCCTTTCAACCCTGTAGATCATGCAGTTTTAGGGCATTTTTCTTTTTATTCCTGATGGGGTGAAAGCAGAGAGGGGAGGTGCCCCCTACAGTGTTTAACATTAATTTCAAAGCTAATTAACTGTTCTCAGCCAAACTCAGGCCCTTATTAAATGTGAACAAATCTGATCATATCATATTGAAGGCAGAGATAGGTTTTCCAGAGCTAAAGAGGCACTGTACAAAGCTGGCAGGCTCATCTCTTTCTTCTTGGGTGTATAGAAATATGCTTTGTTGCTGGTATTTACAAGACTTTAATAAGATCTTGAATAAATGGCAGCAGGAATTCCAGGTTCCACTAAAGTGTGACCGTTGTGATTTTTCTGCTCTACAACATCATGTCAGTTTACACGTCTGTGCATCTGTAAAGCATTGTCTCCATACCATACAGGGAATTTGACTCTCCAAAGTGTCAAGAGGAACCCAAAGAGACGAGAGCATTTGGGAATTTTTGAGATCTCAGGCCACATGGTCAAGCTCTGATGCAATTTGATAATGTAGATGGAGCACTCAATGTAGTATATGAAAACCCAGTTCTCTTTTAAATTTTGGTTCTGCTTTGAACCAGGATAAGCCACGGCCTCATGAGGTTTCCTGTGTTATCTCTGTTTACAAGTAAAAAAAAAAGTATTTTTCCTAAAGGCCAAAAGAGTAATTCAGTCTGGGACCAGAAAAGCACACTGAGGCCTTTCCGGTTCAGCAGCACTCAAAGCCTCTCTGATGTGAATGGACTGGGGAATTGTGCTGATACTGCATGACTCAGAGCAGAGCCCAGCTCAGCAGGATGAGCAGGAATGGGAAAGAAGATGGTGCTGTTTGAGCAGCACAAGTGGTTGTGAGCCGACAGCAAGCCTACCCATCCAGGGAGCACAGACTGAGACCCCCAGCTGCGTCCCAGAGGATGCTCTGGGCCCCTGGGTCTGTTATGAGCATAACATTACTGTGAGCCACAGCTGAAGTGGTGTGTGACAGAGAAGTCTGTCCACATCTGCTTTCACCAGTGGGGGCAGGAAAACCAACTGGCTTTGCCTGGGTAAATTTTAGCATGGTTGAAAGTGTTGCAGCTGGCATGTCCAGCAAATGTGAGAGAAGGAGCAGCAGTGGATGGATGGGGATTGTGCTTCATACATCCTCCTCTCAATCTCCAGTCACCAGGTAGGACTTTGAGCTCTACTAGTATCTGGGCATATACTCTGCTTTAGCCAATGCAGCCACCAACCTGTCCTTCATGTGCTACAGGAGCAGGATGATCACCTTCTGCATGCATCCAGCCTCTTTGCAAAGTCCTTTCATATCAGAGCAATAACTTTACAATTGTGGAGGCCAGAGAAGTTTATTCTCACTTCAAAATGAAAGTTGAAGTTGCTCTCGTCAGGACAGCAGTGCCACGATAGCATGTGCCATGGCCTGACGCTCCTCCCTTAGGCTGCAACTCATGGCAGTGCTCACATTACCATAGACTTGCTCAACAGCCTCCGCTCCTGACATTTTCAGATCAAAGGCACTACAGAGGCAAAAGAGGCATGTGAACACTTGCTTTATCACTCTCTTTCTGGAGAGGAGAGCAGCATTTGACTCAGAGCTTGGTCAGCTACACCCAACATATCTCAGGTTCCTTATCTGGAGAAGAGGGGATCCAATTGTCTGTTACTCACAGATGTTGCAGAGGTTCATCCGGTCCTGGATTCAACCCACCTCACCTTAGAGGTGTTTAATCTGGGAATATAATTACTCTTGTCTCCTTAACTAGTGAGACAGACACCTTGAAACACGTTGTTTTGTCATAATGTAATTATCTTCTTGATCTAGACAGAGGACCAAGGTAGATGCCTTTCTGGAGCCAGGTAGATCTTACCTGGATTCAGTCTTAGAGCTGAATATCTTTCTAGGCTCTGCTGACTGCATTGACAGCCTTCTACAGCCAGAATGAGAGCAAAGATATCTGCTGACATTTAGCCAAGAGGATGTAAATGGCCAAATTTAGGTGACTGTCTCTGGAGCTGAATCTAGTAGTGAGGAAAATGGCCCAAAGAAAGCCTTATATTCTTTGTTGGGCTATCGGCTGAGTGTCCTGGAAGCAGCCAGATAATATGGTATAATTTGAACCCTCAGGTTTTGTCTTATTCACTCAACGTGGGTGCATCCAAGCTGATAAAAAACTCCTGCAAATCAAAACCCTTCCTAAACTTTGATGTAGGGATCCCAACACAGAGACAAGTTGTGCTGCCTGTAGCAGTCCTGGAAACTGGAAGAAGTCTGTGTTTGGACTCAGTCTCCGCTGCCCTCTGCTGCAAACAGCTGCCACCACTTCCTGCATGCCTACCCCTGAGCTGCTGGTGGCCAGGACAACGGGATGGGTGCTGTTGCAGCCTGGCTATATCCTGAATGCATGCCACTGGCCGAACTCGCAACTGGTCATCTCATCCAGCAAACAAAAGGTAGCATCACGGTGTTGCCATGGTGATATCCCACCATCCAGATGGCTAAGGCATCATATAAAGGAGGGGGAAACATCCCGGTCACATACCGGAGCTGGCTGAAACGTATCTTATATTTAGAACAGGCAGCGCGGGGAATACTAATGAATATTTAACACCCGGAGCGCCTTTATTTTTGTTGCATACTTTCCATAAGCACAACATTTACCTCCGAATGACTTGAATAATATTGCTGCCATGCTTCTTTTATCAGTGCTTCTCCATATCTCCCCTTGCTTTTCACTCCTTTTCTGTGAATGAAAGTGGAAACCAGCGCACAGCCCTCACAAAAAGTGTCCTTTACAAATCAGGACTGTTGCCTGCAGCAGGTCAGGAGGTGGAAGAGGGAACAGAGATGTTTGTGTATTCCAATTTCCCAGCCTGGCTCTGCTGTGTTTAGGTTGTAATTTTTGCCACAAGTCTACTGACAGGATAACAAAGGCAAAACCTTCACGGGTTACCTAAAAATGGGCAAGATTTGCTTATATATGCCCTACAAGAAAAAGCCCATATTAGAGCCCTTTTTTAGTTGCTATTATTTTTTCTCTTTAAGAATAGCTGCTTCCAACAATGAAAAATCTGTGTCATGGATAAAAATAAGTCTAAATTTGTTTCATTCATCCAGGAAAAGCACATACTAGAAAATGTTCTGAAATTACTTTCATGGGTTGTGCTGATGGCTGGGTGAATCCTTCCAGAGGCGGCACTACCTCTTCAGTCTTCTTTTCAGCTATAGATCAAGTTATAAACAGGGTTAAAAACCATGATATTTCAGATTTAGTTCTGAAGTCACCTCCTGGCATATATAAAGCTTTGTTCTTAGAAAGGCTGGATTCCCAGCAGTGATTTTGGGAGTGAAATGTGTGCTTTTTACTAGACACTCGCAAGGTACTGGGGTCTGTTTTGAGCCTAGAAGCCCTGCAAAAGCTGCTGGGTTCCTGGAGGCTTATGTATGTGCTTTCTGCTTGGTACCACTCCAAAGCATCAAGGATACAGGCGCAATTCAGCTGGCAGCTTTGTCAGTGATGCAAGGGGAGGAACCATGTTGTACTGGGTGTGTTGCTTTGGCAGCACTGAAAAACTGAAGCTCTGTTTATTTGTTTCAGGTGTAGGGTGTATTTACAAAATGGAGAAGGGTTTTTATCTCCAAGATTGCTGGTGCAATTCTTAGCCCCATGGCTTCAAAGGGAGAGGGACTTGCCTCTGGGGCAGTAAACAAGTGGCAAACCCATGATCTTTACAAGCTGTTCCACTTGTGCAGCATTTGCACGAGTAAATGCTGTCAAAATCATTTGCCAACTTATCCTTGTATGTCACCAGTTCTAGTGAGGGCTGGAAACACCGGTTAGTTCTCTGGAGTTGATCTTTAAAGCCCTGCTTTTTCCAGAAGAGTTATGTTTTTCACACAAAATCAAAGTAATATGATGAACGTTAAAGTTTCAATGTATTAATAAGATTGATTCAGCTGCCTTTATGATTTAGAAGGTAAACATAAAGTCATATCTGAAGATCATAGGTGCCTGTACAAGCCTGAGAGACTGACCTATAGCAAAACCAGTTTAGTCTCTTGCCCTGCTTAGCAACCTATCAGGTCTGCCCATCCTCCCACAACAACTGAAAGCCATTTATCTCTACAACACATCAATGATCTCAGCCATTATTACCATGATTCCAGTGTTGTAGTTCAAGAAGGAAAAGCTGCATGCATCCAGCCTGTTTGCAAACCTCTCTTGACCAAACCACTCTAGTGGAGATGGGGATCTCTATACTTGAAGAAGGGCTCTTTCAGCTCAGCAGGGTCCCCAGGACCTGGCTGCATGACCTGGATAAGGCTCTGACTGCCTTACTTCAACTTGCGTCCTTCCCAGCTCAACTAGAGGATCTATAGATGCTTTGAGGATCTATAGATGAAAAATGGGAGCTTACAGATTCAAAATATAACTGCTGTCCAGAGTCTCTGCCCCAGCAGAGTAAATGACCTCAGACTCTCCTGGCTCCCAGTAGGTGCAGCCTCAAGGCTTGAGCATCCTGCTTAGTGTTCTGACAAAACATGTGCTAGAAATATGATGGGGGTTTCTTCCCTAAATATTAACTGGAGGTGTATCTTCCTTTCACTGTTAGGTACATTTGCCATTCTGGATATTAACAGTCCTAACACACAGAAAACCTTTTACTACAGCATTAGGTCTATGTATGCATTTTCAACAGTTAGATAGATGATTTATTCATCCACTTCAGTAACCAAACAGGGCACAATGTTCACTACAGTGTAGAAAGCAACAAACACTGAGTGTGTTTGGTTTGCAAGAATAAATCAACAGAACAGGGTAACAGAAGCTCTTTTTCCAATGCAAAGGACTCTGCTGTCATCCCCGTTAATATCTCTGTCAGATTAAACACTGTTTCCCAAAGCTACAACTCCGTTAAAGCTTGGCTATTAAGCTCTCAGTTAGAAACCTGATTATAGCCACTTTAGGTCTGTAAAAACACAACCTCTGACTGAAGGTGACTCCCAGATGCTCTGCAAATGCTCATAAATGCACTTGATGCTCTATGGACATGTCTCTGTGTGTACTGGGGGAGGAGGCCCCGCTCTCTCAGGGCAGACGAGCGAGAAATAGTGATTTCTCTGAAGTGCAATGTCATTACAACTGTGCAAATCCTGGATCATGGTCATTTTGGCCTGGGGAAGAGCAGTGGGAAGGAAATGAATAGAAGTGCTTAGGATAAAGCAGAAATAGAACGCAGAGGTGGAGGGAAGAAAGGGGTTGACAAAGTACAAAATAATAATAATAATCTGGGGTTGCCCAAGAGCAGTCCTGTAAAATACCATTTTGTGCTGAGATTCTTTAAAGATTTGGTTAGTTTTGAAGCAAATTAGAACCACAAATGAAAAGCAAATGGAGACCATCTCTGCTCAAAAACATCCCTGCAATTTGAGGCTGAAGGCTGGGAGAGATTCTTAGAGCTACCCAGCTTTCAGAAAAAAACATCTGCATGGAGGACCCCTGTATGCAGGAGGGTCACCTGTATGACAGTGTCTCAGGTAGATCCTCAAAGCCTCTTATTTGATAGAGGCAGGTTGCCTCACAGGATATGACCAGATGCATGAAAACAGGACTCAGGGAAACAAATGATAGCTTTTTTAATTCACAACGATCCTACAGATGTTCATTTTACATATTTATCTTGGTTTGTTCAAGCCCAATGAATCCCACCTTTGAGCACCCATGAACTGTTTGTAAGCTCAGAGTCATCTCTATCTCCGTTAGATTTATCTTCTGGCATAGGGGACAGATAGGGGACAGACACCCCTCTCTTTCAGCTCAACTGGGGCCCCTGTCACTCGCAGATAAAGGCTGTATTCAGCTGATGTCAATAGTGTGTTGCTGCCTTATGCTGTAATGGATATTTCTAGCTATGCACAGGCACCTGTGTGAGCCCCTCCTTGGGTCACCATCCTCTGTGAACTCCTTAGTGATGCCTTTGACTGACCAGCTATCAGGCACTTCATGTCTCAGCTGTGATGGTTTCTGAGCAAGGTTTCATTGGTGCTGGAAAGATGAAGGTTAATGTGACCCAGAGGTTGAAAGTTACCTCTTTCTTCCTTGATCATCAACTTTTCTGAGCCCATTCAGCTCATTTAAACCCTTGGTCCTCTCAACCCCTTTCACTGCCTGAATTCAGTTCTCTCAGGCAGGGTCTTTAAGTGTCTGCAGAGATGCCAGCCCCTTTTGGGGGCTTGTCTCTGCACAACCACAGTCATATAGATATTCTTTTAAGAATATTTACAATTTTAGGTCTCCCTGTGGTCTCATTTTTTCATCTTTACCAGCTAATGGGACATTTATTCATCTCCCAGAATGTCAATAAAGATGTAAAATAATGATGCTGGCATGGCATCCCCAGCAACGCACAGGAGAGCTTCTACATATAATGAATACATATAATGAATACATATAATGAATACATATCATCAGCCTGTTTTCAGCCTAAGCAACAGTCCCTGCTTACATCAAAGCCTCGCCTGAATTAATATTTGATGCTGGAATTCTTGCTACCATTAGACACTGTTAAAATTCAGAAACCCCAATCTTTCTTCATCTGAAAACAGCAACAGAACTCACTGAACCAGGTCCATCGTCAGAAGTGGGATTCATCTCAACTGACTTCAAATGTCTTTGGTGCGTCTGGCTCCAGCTCATCTGCTTCATTATTATTTCTTATTTCTTTATAGTAAGTGGAGTGAACTGGCACTTCTAAGGCTTAAATTCCTTGACCTATGTTAGGATAAGGTGGCACGTGTCCTAGCTGCCTGGCTGAATGAATTTTTTGTGCTTCCCATGCCACTTTTCTGGCTGAAATAAGGATAACTAGACCTCATTAAGGTTTATCCTCATTATTCTAACACCTTGATTGCCCATCTGAGTTATCTTGCATGCAGCAAGAAAGGCAGTCATGTGCTGGTAGAGCTGAGCTTCTAAAAATAATGGTAGTTAGTCTGCAGTGTGGGACAAAAGCCAAAAATTGTGGTTGGAGGAGAGGGGTCAAATTGTACCTGCTGCCTGAAACCTGCCTGTTGTGCATGATATTTGCAAAGCAGTTCAGTAAGTTAATCAGCTAATTCACACTAAAGTCTTACCATCACCTTGAATTAATGACTGCTGGACACACTATTTTTACAAGTGCTTCCTCACCCGTTTTTTATCTGGTACTACATTTGCAGTGTCACCACCACTTCTTAACTATCCATCCCTCTTTAATTTACTTTGCTGATTAAAACAATTTAAAAGGCAGCATAATTCTAGAAACTCTCAACTGAAGGTCTAAGGAAGGATTCAATTTAGGCAAAGAAAGAAATCTGTTGCAGACGAGTTGTCTCCTATTGATTCAAAGGAGGATAATGCTTGTCTTATATTAGCCCTTATAGGAGTTATGCAGACATAACCCCCAGTATGTATCTTGTGTCTCCTTCTGACTCATAACAGGTAAAAGTCTCCCATAGCTTCTAGGGGAATGAAGTTCAGCCTTACAAATGGGTATCTGAGCTTTGATGCACCTGAGGAGCTGCAGCCAGAGCTGTTGCATTGATCTCTGAAACTTCAACATGACCAATACAGCTGGTGATGTGGTGCAGTTACTGATGCTAGGATAACTGAAAATGAAAGCTAACTGTATAGAATGATAGAATAGCTTGCGTTGGAAAGGACTTTATGATTATATAGTTCCAACCCCTCTGCTATGGGCAAGCATGCTTCACACTAGACCATGTCACCCAAGGCTCTGCCCAACCCAGCCTCGGACGCTGCCAGGGATGGAGCGTTTGCGACTTTTTTGTGCAATCTCTTCCAGGGCCTCACCACCTTCACAGTAAAGAACTTCTTCCTTATGTCTAATCTGACCTTCCCCTGTTCAAGTTCTAACCCATCATCCCTTGTCCTGTCACTACAGTTCCTAATGAAGAGTCCCTCTCTGGCATCCTTGTCGACTCCCTTCAGATACTGGAAGGATGCTCCGAGGTCCCTCTTTTTCCTATAAGCCCCTTTTTTAAGAACTGAAAGGTTGCATTAAGGTCTTCCTGTAGCTTTCTTCAAGCTGAACAACCGATGCATGATGGTGGCTGTAGCACTTCTCCATGAACACTGGCCTGATTTGTGCCTCAAGGTTCCTATGTGTGGGGCAAGAGAAGCTCCATGCTTCATGCTCTGGCCAGACCCAGAGAGTCCTTACTGAACATTTTGGGCATTGCTGCCTTCCATAGGGTGCAGCACAAGCTCTTACCCACATGGGGCACCATTTCTTGTGTGTCTCCATAGGAAGAGGGAGCCCATCATGGGGGCGCAGAGCAGGGATCCAGATCTATTGTGTCCTCTGCCTTGTGGGTTTAGAGCAAGTTACATCAAAACCCCCTACGCATGCCGTTTTATCGCTCTGAAACTGGAAATAATCTATACCTCAGAGGAACATAGCATGGATAAGTCAATTAGCCATGAAATCACAGATGGAAGATGCAAAAGAGATGCAAAGGATTAGCTCTGCAGAGCAATCCTGCCAGGCACAAGTACATTTTTAGATCCTTTCTTTTTTTCCCCTAACTAAAAAACACTAGCAAGCTGCTCCTTACAGTCCTGCTTAACCTGTTAATGGGACATCCATACTCATCCTGGCTACATCTCAAGCTGACTGTGGAAAGGTGGGAGTGAAGCCACCTGGGTTCAGCGCACTTGTCTGAACAGCCCAGCCTGTACTGGCACCAGGTTACCAGTTTCCTGGCTAATACTGCATGTCAAATAGAACAGCAACGTCATGTGATAAACATGGACCTAAATCAGGCAGAAGCCTGTATGAGGATGCAAACCACTCACTGCTGGTATTCTAAGGTGGGATGAGCTGAAAGAGACTCCACGTTATGGACTTTGGCTCCCCTGGGTTCCCTGATAAGGTCAAGTATGGGCAGGGTCTTGGTAAGAAGACATATGCTGCTGCTGAGTTAAGTCTTTTATGGTGAGCACATAAATGATAGGAAATACTATCAGCAGTAACTTCTTGATAGTAATGAAATAGTAATAGCAATGGAGAAGCTACTGAACCACTTCTTGCCTGTAATCACCACTAACATTTTCTTCACATTTGCGGACTCTATGCTCTCTTGCATGGCAGTGGACTCCAGCAAAGTCAGCTCTGATACTGTAGCACTGACACCGACCTGGTGCTGTCCCATTGCTATTATTGATCACTGCTGTTACATGGATCTACCCTTGGAGAGCCAGAACTGGCAGTTTGTTTCTGTCCTTGTCTCCCTCTTCCCTGAAATGAATCTCTCTACTTTTTCCCTTGGACCTACTGTTCCTCTAGCCATGATCCTTTGAAATAACCTTGCTGTGTGCTCCTCAGAGAGTCTCCAGGACTTTGCTGTGGCTGGAATGGGAAACATCCCCTCGAAGCTATTGCATAATGGCCTTCATCCTCAGCTTCAGGGTGTGTTTTCCTGCCGGAGCTGACCACGGCTGAATAGTTAAAGTTCCTTCTTAAGGTGCTTTTTATTCCCTCAGGACCTCACATAAGTAGTCTGGAAATACATTAAAAGATTTAAAAAAAAATTTTAATGCAGTTTAAGAACATCTTTAACATCTCAAATGTTGAAAAAACTGTACCGACTGTATAAATTTGCTCTAAATCAGTGTCTTGTAGATAATTAAGTGGCCCTCATTTTAAAAGGTCACTTAGAAACACCATTAAATTTATTGCCCACTAGTGATAAACACCTGGGAGGCAAAATTATCTCACCCAAGGAAAACTCATTCTGTTGCACTGCAGACTGAAAACACTACTGTTAGACCTAGAGACTATGGTTTTGCATGATGATTGATCTAGCAGTAGTAAGCGAAGGGGCACCTGTCCTATCTCAGCCTCCCCGGACCTAAATACATCCCCCAGCCACAAAGCTGGTGTGCATATTCGTCTGGGAGATACTGGATTAGAAAAATAATCTCAGCTAAGAGAAAAAATGTGCAAAGGAAAAAAACAGAAATTAATAAATTAGGGCTGTATTACATTTATATTATTCTGCTCAGCAGAATAATATAAATGTAATATATGTAAGAGTACAAAAGTTACAGCAGAAGGAGAAAGCAGCCATTAGAAGGGGAAGGCTTTCATCTGCTGCTGGAGAAAGTCTAACTCAAGACTCCTATTTCTACTTGCAATGTTGTCATTTTTTTCAGATCATTGGTGAGAAGTAGCTTACTGTATTTTGCTGCTTTTGTTGCGTTTTTAAATAATTTTTTCTTATATAGGCAAAGACCTTGGGCACGTTTGCATTGGCTTTTGCTGGTAATCTATTTTGATAGAAAACTTCAGTAAACTACAGCAGACAAAGACCTCTTTTGCCCTGGGCTGCCCAACCCAGGAGGGTTGGGCTGGAGATCAAACCTTTACCGACAAGCCTTTAGTAATGTGGAATAAGCTATTGTGCAGATTAGCTGAGTTTCACATAAAAAAGAAAAACAGTTTAGAGTCCTTACTGTAACCTCGGGTATCTAAAACTACAGTATCACTACATCTTTTAAAATAGGGAGGCCAAATACTCGGTTAGATGTTGAAATGGTCCACAGTGATTCAGTACTCAGCGTGTATCTCATAAACATGATTGCAATAGGAAACCAGGAAAATACTCCAAAGTAAGCAGTCTGCAGGCTGCTTTCATACCTACTTGTCTGTCTGAGTTTGCTGGCAACATTTCCAGCTGATGTGAATAGCCCACTCTTATACAAATGACATTAGCTTGGACCTGATAATGACATTTTCTGAGCAAATGTGCATTCTCTCTGCATAAATATAATGATTTCCTTGTCAAAGATATTTTGTTACAGAGACAGCAGAATGACTGTGGTCCAGAGAAAAGACCATCCTCTTGTTAGTGCTGGAGTGATGCTACTTTTACCAGAGCTCAGTTTGGGATCTGATGGATTTATAGTAGTCAGCCAAGGCCTTTCTGGCCCCCAGGTTATCCTATAGGTGAGCTGGCTGAGCTGGATGGGTGATGACTTCCCATTCATCCTGATTTAAGTGCAGCTTGCCAACATAAACCATTGACAGCACTGCAGCCCCAGCAACTTTGTGAAAAGGAGCTTGGTTTGCATGCTGTAGCTATTGGTAGGGAATGAAAATATGAGTATATTTGCACATACAGTCTTCCTTCCTGAAGACACTGCTTCCTGTTTCTTGTCATATCCCTTTTCCTTATGCTCTCTTCCCCAGATTGTGAACAAAGAAATGGAATAAGCAATGGCCATACACAGCCTGGCCTAATGTTGTGTATGGCCATGACTTTACCCTATCTCATGATTTAGCATACTTGGCCCTCTTTGCACAATGAAATCCTCAGTACTGCCTTCACATGGCCAGGCTGTGAAACACTTCTTGCACTGAGAGAGAACTTGAGCAGAAATGACAGCACAGTGAGTTCTGAAAGCCAGAGAGATCTGTCTCTCCCATCGCATGTGATCATCCTCCAGGATAGCTGTGAGGCTGACACCAATTTTCAGGCAGTTCCATCTTGGTTTTCTAAGCATTTGTTTATAGCATTGAACATTATTTGGTTTCAGAGCAAAGGCTTCTACTGAAGCATCCCATTCTTCCAGGTAGTGTTGCTCCCCATTTCTCTCCTATTGCGTTGGTAATTCAGTTATGCCAGTGGATGCCCTCTAAAATCATGCCCTTCTCATGACAGGGGAGAGCTTCTTTATGTACAGAAATGCTTATCAGGACAGAAAAAAAGTGGATAATCAACAGTCTAATCTCTCAAAAGACATTTACCAGAAACCAAATGATCAAACACGTACATTAATCCTAATTGTGTGTTGTCATCTCTTGAAAAGCACCTATGCCCCAACTCTGCATATTTCAGCTCTTTTCTGTTCTCTTGTCTCCTGTGGATAAATAAGGTTTGGCTGTAATTATGTGTTAGAGCAAACTGAAGAAAGCACCCATCTTTCTAAAAAAATACATCATTAGTGTGTGATCATGGCAGGACTGTTATTATTTAAAAGCAACATCCTTCTACCTGTATATTTTGTTTTTACAATTACATTTGTAACAACCAAATTAAAACCTGCATATTTTCCTACATCCAGGTATTGTTAAACGTGTTATACCTAATAAGAGCACAAAAAGATGGATGAAAGCACCATACTCATTTCTGAGCAGCTGGGAACCTCGCTGAGAAAAGCACAGCAATCGAGATAAAGAGACAGCCTTCACACTGCAAGATAACCCAGCTGCTAGGAAAATCAAATCTATTGAACACACAGATTTCATGCAACAAAACAATGCTTCGCTAATAAAGGAAAATAACAGTGCTCACGCAGAGCTGTATTGACTTCGATTCAATTTGGAGATAAATGGTCAGTCCTATATTTTTTTCTCTTTAGGAAAAGTCAGTTAGCTTTCCAATTGTTACTGTTCATTGTCTCTTTTTGCCAACTCTGAAAGATAAGGTCAGAGTTTTTCATCTGATAACAACATACCCCACAATTTACTGGAAGAGGCACTTGCATAAACAGGTAGGATGTGCAGGTTCCCTTCCAGGGTCTCACATTGACTTTAGATACCTCCTCCAGCTTTCCTTCCTCTCAGTCTTTCTATGTTAAAGAGACATCAGTGCCTTTGTGAAATGTTTTGACATCTCTAGAAGAAAAGTGGTGTACCACTATCCCATCATTTCTGTGCTCCTAGATAATTCATGCCAAGAAACCAGGAATAATAACAGGGTAAGCAAAGCTGATAGGAAAATGTTTTTCCCTCTGATGCAAGCTATGCACATCATAGGGTGCTACAATTTTCTCTGAAAACCACTATCTGGGCCCAAATGTTTTTATTGTGCCTACAGTGAATTTCTGGTCCAGGTGTAAAGTGTTGATCATTCCAACCCATTCTCCATTCTTTTTTTCCGATGTGGAAACTATGAACACAAAGCACTTTTCCAGCAGCAAGAGCCAGCGTTTCTTCTCAGACTTGAGAAATACATCAAACCCTGAAAGGGAATTATAAAATTCACCTTCTCTTTACTTCAGGAGACCCTATTTTCAGTAACCTTCTAATAACCTATGAGTGTATGCAATATTAATTGAGAAAAATAATACTGGAGTTTTAGCTGGATATTGAAGAAATAGAATAGACTTAATTCCTCTAAATGAAGCCTTTTATATATCCATGAAAAGACACTTAATATGTTCCCTCTGATAGCCTTTTGTTAGGTGTATCGCATTGTAATAACTAACTAGTCACTCCTGCTCCGTTTTAATACCCTGGCCAGTTTTTTAATCAATGACACAATACTTTACCTTTCACCAAACATCTCTGGTTTCCTGATGGCCTTTGTAAGAAACTTCATCAAAGAGTTTGCAAAGTCCAAAGAAATTATTGTTGAGCACTTTTCTTTCAAGTCATTATTGCATCGGTACTAAAGACTTCAGATAGGTTGCGGAAAGAATATCATGTTCCCTAGTACAGGCTGTTCAAGTTACAGGTAAAGTCCCCTGCAAAAAGCTACTGAAGGTGCCACAGTTGGAGTTCCTCCCTGCTCTTGCTTAGACCAGCAATAATAAATATTACAACTTGTAGCCCTGAAATTACCCTCTTGGGATGAATTCCTAGCACCACGAATCCTTTCCTGAAGGACATAATTAACAGTGGTTTGATTCTTCCCCCTCCTTTCTTCCTGGCTAATCTGGACTCTGGCTTTTACATCTTTGCCCTGGTATCATCCAGCCCTTGTGAAAATTATGCCAGTCTTGGCCTTAATAACAAGCCATGTAAAATCTACATAATTGACCCTTTTTCTGAAAATATTTCAAAGCTTTCTCTTTAATCTTTGCATATGCATGTGCAGAAGGAATGCCCTCATTTCAGTAGACCCCTGTTGCATATAGCAGCCTCCTTGGTAGCATACAGAAAAAACAACTAGAGAGTTGTAAGAAATAGGGGATTTGCCTCCCAGATGCCCTACTTACGCTTTCTGTGTGATTTTATGCAAAAGAGCTCAATCTCTTTATTTCTCTCATTGCATCAGTAACATTACTGCACATATAATCCATATATCCATGGGATATTAGGGTGACAGGGACCATACTGAGATCCATGGGCCATTGGTGATCTCTGCGGCTTGAGTTTTCCAAGTTATTTTACAACACCACCCAGGATCATAGATGACAGGTTTACACACGTTTTCTGCCCATTCATTATCTAAAGACATCTATAAACATTACCTCCATGTCCCTTTTCCAGGAATGGTGTCACCATGGGAATCTTGTGCAATTGATTGTGGGAACTGATGGCACGTGCCATTGTGAATAAAAAAAGAGAAGATTGCTGCACTGTAAATAGGAAGAAAGGGAAACAGTTGTAGAAATTCTGGTAGGAGGTATCCAGACTGCTCTATCCAGATATGGCTCATGGCTGGGGATTCATCCATAAGCCATAAATCTACAGAGGACACTTTGGAAATCCTGAATGGAAAATCACACTTCTAAGTTTTCACTGATTGTCTTTCCCAACTTCTCACATAATTGTTTCACCAAAACCTTTCTTCTTTCTTTAACATTTCTGTGTCGTTCAGATGTCAACCTCTTCTCAAGCACCGGATCATGGTTCGCTTATTAATTGTTTACACTACTGTGTTCATTGTCCCCCTTCTTTTACCATTCCATCTAAACCAGTTCCTTCATACTTTATTCAGTTACAAAGCCCTGTGTATGTATGCCTTTATGTGACAACAGGACTGAGAAAAAGGATGCTGGAAGCAGACTGTGCTTTCTTGTCTGTGACTAAAACCTGTCTTGTTCAGCTCCAGAAAGGAACTTCCACTTATCCATCCTTTGGAGCCAGTCAGTCCCTCTACTTGTTAAGAGACAGCTTCTCCAAGTCGATATTACTCACGTGTTTATTCAAAATCAATACTGCTTATTACAGCTTCTGCAATTGTGTCTCACTATCGCTGTCACCTAGCTAGTTCACAACCTTTCTGACAGTCTACCAGCTTGCTGTGAAGTGATGGAGTTGCAAGATTGAGAAAAAGAGCTCATGAAGTCGGACAAAGATAGTGACCTGCTGATGGGGGATGTCTCATGAGACAGGTTGACAGAATTCCCTGTCTGATTCTCATTCCCTCTGCTCAGACGCATATGGCTAGAATGAGACAGTCATGATCTTTGAAATCTTTGCATGAGTAACAGCTTTGGTTCTCCCTCCTGAAAAACAGAATGCCATGATAATGCTCTGAGGATCCCTGGAGCATCTCTGCTATGGAGCCTGGCTGAGAGAGCTGGGTTTGTACAGCCTGGAGAAGAGAAGGCTCCTTAAGAAGAGACTTTAGAGAAGCTTCCAGTGTCTAAAGGGGCAGACAAAAAAGTCTGGAGAGGAGCCATTTACAAGGGCATGCAGTGAAAGGACAAGGGGGAATTGCTTTAACCTGTCAGAGGGGAGATACAGATTAGATATTAGGAAGAAATTCTTCCCTATAAGGGTGCTGAGGCTCTGCCACAGGGTGCCCAGAGTTGTGGCTGCCCCATCCCTGGCACTGTTCAAGTCCAGGTTGGACAGGGCTTGCAGCAACCTGCTCCAGTGGAAGGTATCCCTGCTCCAGTGTCAGAGGGTTGGGACTGGGTGAATTTTAGTGTCCCTTCCAACCTGAACCATTCTACGATTCTAAGTGATAACAGGGGTCATGGCAAGGATCAGATGATTCTCAGGAAAAAGCACTATCTAAACAGTATGTAATACTTTTATACCTTGAGGTTGCCCCGATGAAGCAGATGGCAAGCTCCCATTGACTTTAATGAGGCTGTAAAAAGCCCGTTATGTGCATGCAATATGTAACAGCTCCTCTTACAGCCCACATGCTGTGAGCGCTACTTTCCCTTTTGTTGTCTCCACAGATTGAGCAAACCTCCACCGACCCCCTGCCTCCTGTATATAGAACTAGAGAAGACCAGAGACCAAATTCACAGCAATAGCAGTGTCTGTTCTTCCACCCCTGCTATTTCTCCTTTATCTTAAACAACCCCAGAAAGGACACAAGTACAACAACTTGCAGGTGACAGAAATCATTCAAGAGAGTAAACTCCGTAGCCAGTCGTAAGGTGTTACAATGGTATCTTGAGGCACTGAATTATACAGCATTAAAATGGCAGATGAAATTCAGTTTCAATTAGTGTAGAGTCACGGGAGGAAAAGTAAACCTACCTACATGTACGCGATGGTGCTTTTAAAGTGCTGGTAGCAGCCATGAAAGAGATGCTGGAGACATCATTGGTTCATTCTGAGTGATGATGAGAAAGGCAAAGTGAACATGAGGAAACCTAAGAGAAGGGTCTGAGCATAAAATGCAGACTTCATTATAGCCCTGCAGAAATCTCTGTGCATCTGTATTTTGAAGATTCTGTGTTGTTTTGTTGACTCATCTTGAAAAACCAGAGAAGAGAGAGATGAGAGGCAGAGATGATCAAAGGTGTAGAAGGGCTTTCAGAAAGGAGGAAACTGAACAGAGAACTTTGGGGCTTGGAAAAGAGATGAAGAGGAGCTGAAGACAGAGGTCTGTAAAATCAGAAATAGTGCAGCAAAGAGGAATAGAAAAATAGTACTGGCTTGTTTCTCATAATATAGGAACTTGGAGGCATGCAGAAGTATCATCAAGCAAGTTTAAAATGAACCCAAGAGAGCACTTTTCATGTGGTATGTCATTAAAATGGAATCTGTTGCTCTCACCTTGCAGATCCTGAGGTGTAAGTGATTCAAAAGGAAATAGGTAAAGGAAACAGCTAATTTTAGAGTTCTTTAAGTCCTTTCATGGCTGTTAAACGCAAGGGTCCGGCTGCAACTTTCAGCCTAGGGAGAAACCATACTCATTACTAGGAAGCACTATGATGTACATTCTTATTCCTCTCTGCAAGCACCATCTGTGAACACTGTGTGATGGACTTGATTACTATTTTGCCCCACAATTATGGGGTGCCTCGTACACCTGCACACATTATAAACCCTATTGTATGGAAGTAGTGCAACTGCAAAGCAGATTTCTCTGTGACAGCAAAATAGACAGTGTTTCTGTCACCAACAGAGCTGCTGTGATGTTGGCTCATGGGCAGCACATGAAACAAATGTTTTATATGAATGTCTCCAGTGAAGACCCCTGCACCTTTTGCTGGCAAAAGGCAGGAGTAAATACATTTATTTGCAACCTGTCAGACTTTGAGCCTCATTTTTCCATTGATTACCTTAAAAAACAGGGGCTATTTATACACATTACAGTCTATAACTGTCAACCTTGTGACAAATCACCCACCCAGTGCCTTGTCAATGATGTGGAAAATAGTGGCCACATAAGCAGACCAAATGAAGTGGTAGTCAGACAGTATAATGGTGTCAGACGGGAGCCTTTGATCTTTAAATGCCAGAGGTCAAACGTGTCTGCACCAAGGAGTAAAAATGACTTGGAGAGTTCACCTTGTTAAGCTGAGAGCTATGAAACAGCATCTCTTCTTGGGAGAGGGACAGAGGTAAAGCCTGGGCTGCATGTGAAGTTCTGTAAGGGGATTGGAGGAGCTCTAGTTAGAGTAACTCCAGTTGTTACCAGACTGCATGAACAGGAATGTAAGTACTATTAAGAACTCTGAATGTCTTGGAGAAGTCATATAGGGCTAATAAGAGGTTTGTGGGGAAATGACGCTCCTGTGTGTGTCATATTTCAACCAGGGAATAATGGGCAACAACACTCAAATGCAACCAGGAGGGTCTCTTCAACTGTTTTGTAGCAGTTCAGTTTTATGCAGTTTTATGTGAGTACTGGACAAGGAGCAATATCAGTAAATCACTACTGCTTCACCTGTGTTTTAATATATAATGGAATATCCTTGACTATGGAGGGAGAAATACATAGTTTTCAGACAAAAGCACTGGCTTTTCTGTGCCACCCAGGGGACCATCCCTCTTACTTATTTTTATTGACCCACTCTCATTTTCCCATCTGATTTACAGTGTAACAATAGCTATTAACTGCACCTTTAGCAGTTTCTCCTGGCAGCTTTCAACATATGAAAGTTACATACTGGGACAAAAAATACATTGAAAGCCACAGCAATTTCAGACACTAGTAAGCCTACCAGCCTCGACCTTAACATTTTCACCTATATTTCCTCTTGCATTTAATGAAAGTGTGTTAACTTGGATGCTGTGCAGTGCTTGCTGTACAGAGGGGAGAGGCAGAACAGACAACACAGCCCTCTTCCACCCTTGCTACTGCCATTTCCACCTTTGGACAATGCTGACCCTTGGTTGTATTCTGCACTGGATGAAGCATCACAGGTGCAAAGGATCACTCTAGTCCCTCATTCCAATCTGCCCAAGGAGCTCAGAAAACCCTTCACTCTGTTGGAGCAGCCAAAGACAAGGAAATGTGTTTTCTTGGATTCCAGCCTCTGAGGGGAATAAAGCACTTGTCCTTCTGTTTGACAGCAGACCACCTGCTCTGCTACACACAGTGAGTAATCAGCTCCATGCAACGTGCCATGGAACTTGTCTGGCATTAATTCTCTTGCAGTTAAGTGTGTTAGAGGCAGCAGTCAGGTACAGCTGCTGCCTTACCTAGGTTGTCATCACTACTTGTCAGGTAGGAAGTTCACGGCCTAGAGGCTCCCAGCAAACTGCTTTTTCAGTGATGGTGAAGTTGATCTAGTGTGCCAACACAGATCAGCCTGAAGCCATCTGGCTCTACAGATGCAGTGTGGCAGAAAGGAGCTTCTTACAGCACTGAGGGACCTCACAGTTTGCCTGGAGGAGGGATCTACCTTCCTCATGGGACACTGACTGGCCTTCCAGACCCTCACCTCTGTGATCTACCACTGCAGTGGGACAAAGGGACAGGTCTCCAAACTTTCTCCTCCCTTTACTCCATCCAAAGCAAGGGACAGTCATCATGTGGCTGTGAGAAAAATTCTAATATGCTCTGGAAAGTCTCCAGACATTCAAGACAGAGCTTTCCTATGTACAGCCTGGAGGTGTGAGTTAGGATTACTCCGAGTAAAAATAGTCATTAAGGAAAGGATTTCTCTCATTTGAACTCTGGCACGTCAAAATCAGATGCCTAATTTTAAGTTAGTCACCCCACTCTATGCTTCCTTCTAGCCACAGGTGTTCAGAGGCCACTCATCTGATCTTAAGATGCCAATTTTAGGATGAGATGAGACTCCTGTTGGAGGCACCTACTACTTTTCATTTGCTATAGGAGGCAGTCGGGTGAATAACCCAGAATTAGATGTCTTATTTTGAGACATCTCAAACCAGGACAGAAAAGTCACCTCTGGCCCTTGTGGGCAGGGCTGAAATGCTTGGAACAATGCTCAAGGGACAGGAGCACAATCAAAGTGGATGGTGGCAACAGGAGACTGGATGAATGGAAGGACAAGATTGTTCTGTGCTCTGAATGCAGGGAAGGGGAGTAAACCTGAATGACCTCTGGTGATGGATCCAGACTATATAATCAAATATATACAATATATAATCTAATGGGGTGCACTGATTAGAGGATCCATCCAATGAATACAACCTCAAGATGATAGAGCACCAAGAGCAGACAATGCAGCAGAAGAGAAGCTGCTGAGGTTAATCTAAGTGCAGGGTTATGATATTTTATTTCTTTTCCCTTCTTCTTACCGGCTTTTCACCTGTGTTTTCTACTTGGGGTTTTCTCTGTTTGCAATGTAACAAATAGAGTGTTAAAGGCATTTTATGGAATATGGGTACACTTTATGGTGGGATAGCATAAATGATATTCAGGGTCTGGATTAAGGTGTGACTTCACTTTAGTAGATTGTTTTATATAAAAGAAATACATATATTTTTAACCTCATGATTAGCAACCTGGTGACTAGCAACGATAAGCATATGAAGAGAAGTGTTTTCCAGTGATCACAATCAGCCTGAAAAGCTCTCCAGCATGTGGAAAGAGAGTAAGAAACAATCCTTAACACCCACGGTTTCAAAAGGGCTTGGCCAGTGCCATGGAGCAAGTGGCTATATCATGAGCCAAAGCAAAGTAGGGCTCATGGGTCTACATTAGTCTATTCTTTCCCAATCAATTGCTTCAGTGAGATCATTGTAAACATGATGGATTGGATCCCTTAATCCAGTTAGACAGCAGCTCAAGTGGATGGGTAAATAAGGGGAACACAGAGTCTGCTGGCTTCTACTGACCTAGAGCAGCAAACAATCGAGGTGGCAGCTTTCAGTGCTTGTCTTGACCCATGTCTTGGCATTGATGCTGCTAACACAATAAATGCAAGTTACACAAGATGTGTATGATTTCAGGCAAAGTATCTATCATCAGAAGTCCAGAGGATGGAAAAGCCAGTGGTAGCTCTTTCTTCCTTACCTCATGCACCTTTAAGAACAAGTGAAATATTTCTCATTCACCAAATCAGCACCAGCAAAGAGAGAGAAAGATGAAGCTTAACAACTCATTTAGCTATTCCTGTGTAAGATAGAGGACAATGCTTTGAATATAGGGCTGGAAATGGTGATCACAAAACTGGATTTTGGAAGGTCATGCAGCAAAGCTGAGCTACATTTAATGAGGGTATTCTGACACCACTAGATCTCCAGAGCAGTCAGTCCCTTGTGAGTAAAATGCAGTCACTCCTGCCTTGTGTTATTTGGTATTAATCAGCACAGTCACTTAAAATTTAACACCTGAATTAGAAAGATTCTGATCATTAATGACTGCATGCGATGCCACACTCAGCATGAACCATCAGATAAGCATTTTCATTTTGTGTATGCAAATCCTGCAGCTGGAGAAGGCAGCATTGGGGTTAGCTTCTTCTTAAGAACTAAAATAATTCCACTCCTTACACTTGGTAACGCCAACAAAAGTGCTACGTTTTGTCCCTCTTTCTAACAGAATAAAGATTCTCATGGTGAAATTAAAGCACGAGTATGTTAATATAACATATGCAGCTCATTATGGTCTGATCAATGATGAGAGGTGGTATTCAACTGCCCTCTTGCAAAGTTTTATTACATGGAAGAAATAGTGCCTGGGCTGGCATAAAGGGGAGTGTTGAGATCTAGAATCCTATATATTTATACTGAGTAAGTGAACATTAAAGGACTTTTCAAGTAGGTTTTTTTGGTGAGGATTTTGTTTTGGGAGGCTGAGAGCAAATCTTCCTTCAAAAGACAAAAAATTCAGGGAAAGAATATGCATTTCGCTGACAAAAAGCATATAAATGCCTCAGTCAGAAAATATAACCAGTGCCAAATAAAAAGGAGAAATAGGAGAAATGAGTAGCAGGAATCCATTCTCCTTGAATAATCACCACATACATGGGCATGTAACTGTATAAATACACAGTCAAATATATTCAGCTTACAGATGTTTTCAAAACTTTAAAAATAAATAAGAGGGTTTTATAGTCTGGCAAACCCTGCATTTTGAGATCATTAAGGCTGATTGCTTTCAGAGTAGTCTGTTATTAGGTTTTCCTTATTTATTAGGGGTCATTTAACACTCACAATGTACAAAACATTCTCCCAAATCATCAAGCCACTTCCCATGAACAACCTTGCTTAAATAAATGACATGATGGGTCTGCATTGGACATCTCTGTGGCTCACAATGCCTGATGCAACTGCTCAATTAATGCAGCAGTTTCCACTCTGAATACCGGAGAAACTCTTCATTATGGGTACCTTGAGCTGCCTTGCCCTTAAGGTTGCCTGTGTGGAAATTTCTCATCTCTGTGACTTCAAAGTTTGCACAAGGCTGTTGACCTATCTTCTTATAGTAAGGGTTAAGACTATGATGTCCTTGGTAATACGGGCAAAAATCTCAAAGTCACTTCCAGTAGCATGAGATGAAAACTGGGCTCTTCTTATGTAAGGTTTGTCTCCAAGTCAGCCAGAGGAGCAATGCCACCCCTTCAGGGTCATAAGGAAGAGTCAGTAACCCTAAGCACGCATAAGCACCATGGACCTCAGAGACCATCCTTGGAAGGTCTGCAAGAGGAAGTTGCTGGCCACTGGCGGAGCAGAAAGGCTGATCTGAACATGCGGGGTTGCAAAATGTCCTGGTCTTCAGAGTGGTGAGGGGCAGAGATGTGCTCAGATCCACAGGAGCCACACAATTGAAAGGGGTTGTTCTCAAGAGCTGCCATTCCCAACAGCAGACAGCCTGCAGGAAATAGGAAGCAGCTGTTTTACGCAATTATTTCTTCATAATACGAGTATTGTAGGAGAGGGCATGAAGATATGTGTTTCCACTAAGAACCTCTCTTGTGAATAGGTAATCAGCAGTAATTAAGTAACTCCAGACTGTTTCTTGCAGAGGAAATCCAAATCATACAATGACAGGAATATAGGCACAACAATTTGCTTCCTCTCCCGCAACCGCAGCTTTACTCTAATGATCTAGCAAGGTCATGTAGGAAATTCAATGGGTTTTGTCTGAAAACCACACAAAATTCTGCCTGTTTTCTGAAATCAACTTTTTTCTTAAGTATCTTAATTTATCAGCTCTGCTCTGCTCTATAATTGGATTGCATTTGCCAAGTGGAGAGCAAAAGAGTTAGAGGAACACTAGAAAAAGCGCAGATAATACTTGACTCTAAGGGAGGGTGGTAGACGACTAAGAGATACGCAAGAATAAGACTAAACCAAAATCATTTGATCTTATTTGAGAACTGCCAGTTTCCATCATTGTACTGCAAATCTCACAGCATTTAATATTTCTTTTCCTGAAAGCCCCAGAGAATACAAAGCTCACTTTTACAAACATAATGTCTTGTTACAAGGAAGACAAGGAAAATAACTACACAAATCTAAACCCCAACAAATAGGAGGCAAATAAACAGACTTAACCCTCTCCAATCTTATTTCGTACCCACTCTCATATTCCCTTAGGAGCCTGATGTGGAATTTGGCAGCTTGAAGCACATGATAGCAAAATTAAAATGGTAGCTTCAGCCTCTGTGGAAAGATGAGATTTATGGCAAATTTAACTTTTCCAGTGATTTTGCATATACATTTAGGAAAGTTTGAGAATGTTTATTTGATTTGGTTAAAATGCCAGAGCCTGAAAGCCGAACCAGCTGGTGAAAGAGACTCAACTTTAAAGTATGCAAAACCAATCCAAAAGAAACATAATCATGTTTTATTTAAAAACACACACATACACACTCTCTGATGAATAATATACGCTGAGTGAAAATCGCGTACTCTCACTACAAGAAAGACTGGTGGACTTCATGACACAGTTGCCAGTCCCCCATTCTCATAGACCATATGCTCTTGAGCCTCAGCTCGGGAGCTTGCAGACATTTTTGACCATACCCATGTCCTGTCATTTCCCTAACAGTCCCAGAATTGCTGTATTTCTCTCTCTTAAAGGACAGATAACAATTAAAGTGTCATTAAGTTTTAGAGTTAAAATCCTCCTGAGTTAAAGAGGTCAGAAACACCTCTTCCATGATTCTGTCTCTCTAGATGCAGGAACATGCGAGATCAAATCTCATCTAGAAGGTTTTTTTCATGAGCAGACAGAATGATATCTTTTAAAGAAAGGTAATTCTGAGAGGACTGATGAGGTCACTAAAGAAATACTGACACAGTGCATTAGCAAGGGCCTGTCTGATGTGACCTCTGCCTGTACCATTGAATATGGTGGGATTGCTTTTAATATCGACTGTTCTTCAGGGAGCAGGAGGTCATGAGCTGCATTTTTCATGTGGCATGTGAGTGGTTTGCAGATGACTGATGCCTGCTGATGGTTGGGGCTGCATGGATCACTTGTGGCGAGAGGCACCACGTGTGATTATAAATAACTCTTGGCTAACTTAGGATTCCTATGGGCAAAAGGTTGTTAAACCTGGCTGAGTTCATACTGAGTTGGTCTAGGGGCATTTACACGAGCTGTTAAGGCATCTGAGCTTCAGTTGTTGGTTCAACAACAGCAGGGACATCATAAAATTGCTCAGATTGCATCTGTGAGAGTACATCCACCTTCAAATTAGCAAAGCAGTCATGCCATAATCAGTCTTCTTTTATTCTGAAAAATCACTGCCAAACTCTGAATATCCATTTCATATGACTATTAGTTTGTCCCATTGCTGTACCTTGTAGGGCTTATCTTGCCAAACCTATGTCTTAAACAAACTTAAATATCCATAACTTTAAGATCCATATCCTGCAAAATGCTGACAAGGGTTCTTTCATGTCTGCAGTCTGATTGGTCAAAGTAACATATTTACAAACTAGATTAAACAAACCTATCTCATCCAGCCTGTAAATTTGCCTCAAGAAAGCAAAAAGCCTAAGAAACCTCCTGAAATCACTCCTCTTGAAGGACCATAATGGCTATAAAAAATGTATGGTGGTGCTAAGACCTATACAACATCTTGAGCAGGTATAGGAAGGATGCTCCTCCATACCCAGGTCAGCTGAAGGTTCACAGCAGCCTGAAGGTGTTACCAATGAATCAAGTCATCCTCAGTGGCATGGGTCTTTATCAGTTCAGATGAACCTTATCCTGTTTTATACCTGCTAGCATACTACATGGCCAATGTCACAACAAGAGAAGAAGATGGAGCTCATGGGCTTTTCTCAATAAGGATGACAGACAAATGTGGTTTCTCCTCTATTTGGTTTGACTCCCTGTCCATTTCTATCCCATTCTGATCTTTTTCTAAGTACCTGAGTACTTTCATTCTCACTGAGATGTGTGGGACAATCCCTGCTGATTAGTGACACTCTGCCCTAGCAGCTCTCACCTGTGAAGCCACGAACCAAACTCATGACAGATCCCAATGAGGAAACAGCAGCCTCTCTAACCATCTGAGGACCAGCAACACAGGTATTGCCAAATGAAGGAGGAGAACCCTTGCAGCTCTGCCAGAGAGCACAAGCATGGAGCCAGCCCTCTGTGTCCAGACCAATCACTGCAACTTGGCAACATAGAGTGTGTGTAAAGTCATTTTATTTTGCACAGAGAATGCTCTTCTGGAGTGAGTCTTCTGGTTGTCCTCCCTTACTGCTATATGGTTGAGCTCACAGGGTAGTCTTAGAGCAAATTATCTGGATTTCTTCCAAGTGAACCTCAATTGCAAGATGCTGCAGAAGCATTGCAGACACACACCTAACGTGCTCCAAACACTGATGGACCAGATGGTTCATGGGATGCGGCTAGCGGTACTCTGGAGTAAATGATTTGAAATTATTCTAGTGTATCAAAGGGGTCCTCAGCACCAACCATTACAGACCTGCTGCAGGTGGGTCACACTACTTGCTAAGGAAACATGGCCAAGGGACATTGCCACTGTGCCATGAGACATTATTTCCATGATAGAGTGATATTATGGTCTGATTACAAGACAATTTTCCCCTAGTACAAGGGAAGGGATCCCAGCTCTTCCAAGTCAAAACACAGATGCAGCAATATAAGA